>JARUPY010000143.1:0-151394 GCA_029817715.1 Melastoma dodecandrum
TCGGAGCTGAAATATGAGCGGAGGGTCTGTCAACCAATCTTATGCGAGATCGTTTTAAGGAGATCATGCATTGAAAAAACGGGTCTTCTCATACCGCTTGGCTTTCTGAGAAATGAAAACGACATGGCCTCCAAACCGACGGAGATTTTCCATCCCCTACCCTTCTTGGTAAGGGTTTTATTGCGTTCCCATATTTGCAATAAAAACCCTATGTATGACCCAAAGTCGAATTAACTCTATCTTGGTCGAATATGTAGTGCCTTCCGGGAATAATGCACATGCTGCGAAACATCTTTTCAAGTGAATGGGAAGGTGGATGTAGCTCAACTTCAATGCCGGACGGGATCTTTCCTTCTTTTTCTTCCCACAGAACCGTGAGTTAAACCACATCCGCTTCCATTGTTTCATCGTCGCTTTCAAAACGCAGCAGCCACTCCCAATCTTCTTGATCGAAAGAGGCAGGCCCCTTACACTTGTTTGCCAATTCAACGGCAATATCATGAATATTAGGGTATTGTTCAAAGTTTTCTTCACCAATGGAGTGGATAAGGCGAGCACGAGACAAGCACTCCTTCCGATGACAACAAGTCTAACTGCTTTGGATCACGATCACCCATCCGTCTGGCGACTTCGTTGTTTCTCGTATTGAGCAGAATCCTGATGCCTTCACTCCCGGAATACAGGGGCTTCAGCAGAGACTCGAGCTCGTCGTACTTATCATTCCAGACATCGTCCAACACGAGGAGGAACTTCTTTCCAGATAACTTCTCCTTCAAGAATTCTGAAGCTGATTCAGATCATTCTCTGTATCGGACGAAGACGGCGCTACCTGGTCCAGGATGCTCTTGGTGATGGCGGGCCATGTCAAAGACTTCGGAGACACAGACCCAGGCTTTGACTGCAAAGTCCGCATTTTTCAAGTGCTCATGATTAAACAACTCTTGTGCAAGGGTAGTTTTACCGAGTCCCCCCATCCCCACAATCGAAACAACGGTAAAGGGTCGGACGGAGCCGCTGGTTGCTTCGGATCTGGTCAATCGAGTGAGCAGCTCCTCCAATTGCTTTTCCCTGCCCACGAACTTGGGCTCGGGCAGGGATGTGGTTTTGAAACGGGGCTGGATGTTGCAACACTCCCTCCTCGAGTTCCGGACTAATCCAAGACTGGGGATGCGGCTGAGGACTCGCTCCAATCTTCGGTCGATGTCCTCGATCTCGTTGGCCATACGACGACGAGAGATCAGGGTGCCTGGGTAAAACTGAGATAATCTAGAGATCAGGCAGAAAGGACGTTTCTTGGATAGCATCTGCTTGGCGTCGCCAGAGATATGGTTGAGCAGGTCCTCCATGTCGTAGGCGACGTCCCTGATGTCAGCAAGCCACTGAATTGTCGCAGGGTCATTGCTCATCTGCTTTTCCTCTGCAGAGTCCAGCAGGGATTGGATCCCGGGCAGCTTCTCAGCCCAGACCTGGAGCTTGTCGGAGATGCCGTGGATCCGGGAATATTCGTCGAGGAGGAGGGAGCCGACTAAGTTGACGACGGGGCAGAGGAAATCCATTTCATCTCTCTGGAATGGTTCGTCTTCCTCACACGTTTTCTCACGGTGGCGTTAAATAACCAACTGACCAAAGACTGTTTTGGCCTCTTCCCGAAAGTCTTCCCTTGTTCATTCATTCATCCTACACAAACAAAGAAAAATAGGTTTCGACTCATTAACACAAGGCTAGCCTTACCCTTCCGGATGCTACCAGTCCACAAATCCTGTTCATACAACCGGTCCCTGCAAGGGAATGCTGGAATCAACACCAACGGACCACATAACGTCACGCCAGGTTGCAACGGACATCCCGTTCTCCTGTGGTTCTTCTGCCTTCTTCACACACCATCATTCCCCTATCCAACATCCTTCATTGGCCGCACTTCCCAACTTCCCCCAACAGCATGGGGAATGCGACTCAGCCCATTTGCAGCAAGTTCAGCAAAATATTGCGGCATTCCCTCTAACCAAGATCTGCGGCCAGCCTGCCTTCTTCCCAAAGAGATCCTCCTCTCCATATCTCCTCCTTCCATGGACTAAACCAGGCGGTCAGCCCCTACCCCTTTTCCTTGAGCCATAGCCTCCCTCCCTTTTCTCCTTTCCTCAACCTTCTCTCCATATCTTTGGCCGTGGTCCGAAACAGAGAAACTCCAACCTCCTCCATCACCCTGGTCGCTACCTGGGACAGAGACTTCCCCCACGCTTCAGCCAAGCTCCCAGCCTGAAGCCAACAGCGAATTCCATACCTCGAACAGCTCCATCCTGGCTGCTCCAGCGGCCGCATTCAGCTGCTCCGGCCTCGCCGTGCTGCCAAATTCAACTTCCTCCCTAGCGCTCTCCGAGCCACAATTCCGGCAGCTGCACTGAGCTCTTGGCAACAGCCGGTTTCCAGATCCAATGATTCCTAGATGTTGCAACACGTGCGCCAGAATACTGTCTTCTGCTTCCGAAGCTTATTCGGGTCGAAGCAGCTGCATCATTCCCAGATGGATGCGATTTCATCTTATCTTCAGCCGGTTGATGGTAGTCACATTGGACTCCAGGGTCTGGTTGCCCCGATCCTTGCTGCCCTCAGCATCCCCCAACAGACGACACCAGCCGTTTCCAATGGCGCTCCCTTCACGCCAGATCCCCAGCACATTGGTCATCTCGCAGCAGCACTCCCAGATGATTGCCCTTGTTCCCGACAGCAGGGCGTCTCAACCCAGCTACAGCGCCTCCGGCTCAGACCAGCGGAGCCCAGTTTTAGCATCCACGAGCTATCCTCCCTTTGCGGCGGCAGCAATCAGCAATTAGCTGCCTGCTTAGAATAGCACCCCGGCACCGACAACCAATGGCGACCTCCCCGTTCTTCCAGCCGCCCTCGACTGCTCCGGCCCAAAGGAATTGAACGCCGGCAGATCCCAGACCAACCGCCTCCGTCGCAGCCCCTGCCGTGGATGGGCGTGCTCTAGCCCATGCCGCCGCCCTCCGGTTGGACTCCTCTGCCGCGGCACACCCCAGCATTACTGTCAGAACTCCGAGATTCCTCGGCCGCAGCCACGGTAGCTGCACTCCTCTTGGAGTCAGAAATCTACGAGCTCTTCCGCAATAAGGGCTGCAACGAAACAAAGGTTTTCTTTGATGTTTAATTTTGATTTTTGTTTGAAATACCAATTCCATAAGGAATAAAATGTGAAGATCGATTATTGAAATTCGACTTTCAGGTTGAAATCATTATTTTAAATACTGATTTTTTTAAGGGATAAAATCGTTGTTTCGTACACTAATTTTCATAAAAAATAAGAAAATTCATGTTTGAAGCACCGACTTCCCACTAATAAGTTGAAAACGGTTTTTGAAACACCGATTTCTCGATTTATTGATACTAGTGATAGAACTTTCAACCCTATTTCGCGAAATAATATCCTAATCAACATTATACCGAAAATAAAACTCCGAGTTTATTTACTTGCTTAAAAGTCCATTCTTGATGAGATTCCTCTAAATTTTCAAAATATATGAAACCAATAAATTTGAAAAGAGGATAATATAATTCTTTTAGGTTCTGGTTCTGCGATGTTCGTCAAATCTTACAAGTTCGTTTCTAAGTGGTTCCTACGTTAGAAATATTGCTAAACTGATTATGCGTGTATTTCTTCCTACTCGGTCATTATAAAAATGGGCATTTGTGAGGGGTAAAATGATTTTGCACCACTGCTACGAGGTTGGTTCAAGTGGTAAGAAGGTATTAGATTTGCTTAAGGTATCGTATTTGAAATATACCGTACGCTGCCATCTTTATAGAGGAAGAGGCTATTCTTCGACGGGTGGAAGCTTCACCAAAGTTTCGTACTTTATGAAACTTTTACAAACCTATTCGTACTTCCGTTCGTAAATATTTCGTAACGTACAAAATTCGTTTCGTACGAACGAGTTTCATACTTTACAAAATTTTTATGAACCTATTCGTACTTCGGTTTGTGCTCGTTCGAAAAATACAAAACTTGTTCGTAAAAGTTTCGCAAAGTACGAAATTGTTCGTAAAAAAGTACGAAACGCGAAACTTCGACGATATTTCGTAAAACATTACGAAACTTCGGTGAAGTTTCGTACTCGGATGGAAGCTTCCAACCCTGGAAGAATAATCTCGTCCCTCCTGTGGAAAGACCCACCCCTTAGCTTTGTTTGCTGCTTTATGTCGGATCATCCGTATTTCTGCCTTGTCGAGGGAGATGTCTTTTAAGTCGTTGCACAGGATCAAGAAGAAGAGGTTCAACGAGAAGTCGTGCTGTCGCTGTAGAGACACCATAAAAGCAGTGTACTGCAGTCCTTCAAAGGGGTTGGAAAATTCCGGGAGATGGAAAAGGAACTCCTGTGGCCTTCGAGAATGACATGTTGCCGGAACTTTGGGCTTCTAGTCTAGCTTGAGCTTTTATATGTCATAGTTGTTCTCCGATCCATGAAAGTTTTCAAAAACTATCAACTTTTCTACTCATCTCAGTTTCTTGGCAATTAAATCGAACTATCAACTTTGTTCTGGGATCCAACAGGAGGGGGTGAAAAAACGACTGACGATTTGGGGTCGAACTTCTATGAAAGAGGCGAGATGGCAGCGATCTCACTCTGCATCAAAGACCTTGGTTTCCAACTGATAGGCATAGGTGAAGAAGTTTGGCCAACATAGGAATGTTGACATCATGCAACTGGCCGTGGATGCTCCAATCGTCATGTTCATAACCACGATCTGGAGCTGAATGGCTTCTAACGGGGAAGCCCCTCCCATAATCATGCCAGTCATTGCACCGGGGAGTGAGATGACCCCGCCGGTCTTGGCGCTGTCAAGCACGGGAGTTAGTCCGATGACCAATGCTCTCTTCACCTGTGAGATGATCGCTTGCTTGGGGTTCACTCCCAGAGCCAACGCTGTCTCTACCTATAATGAAAGATTTAAGCAAAACACACCCCTAAGCGTTGCAGAAAATAAACCACGGTGAATTCTTAATATTAAGATGATGAAATAACAGTTAGAAAGTTTCGTCAAATCAATGTGTGCCGTAACCAATTCATGTTTCCAAGATCCTATCAACATGCAGAACAGAGCAACATTAGAGTAGCCTTCTTAGCCCCTCTCATATTTATGGCCACAGCTGAAGGCTGACCTGGTCCTTCTGCATCTTGACATCATCTCGGAGCCTTTTCATGGTGACACCAGTAGAGGTCATCGCATTCCCGACCATCATGCCAGCGACTGGAATCACATAGCGGGGAGTGAAGGGAAAGACTTTGAGCAGCAGAAGCAGCGACATCGTGACTGACGTCCCGCTCAGAATTGAAATCCCCGCTATGTACTTCCCCTTAGGCACGTGCTTTGCTCGCTGACCTGCCGTATGACCCGCTACGCATACCTGAAACCATTTCCCAGAATCCTCACAATATCTACTAAAAACTATAGTAATCATCGGGAGACGATTTAATAGTGTTCATGACCATTAGTTATTGGACTGTGAAGAATTCTCCATAATATTTGTTACACATGGAGGTTAGCGTTAACAGTCCGGAACGTTCAAGAGTCCGGAACGTTAAAGAGACAGGGAAAGGTGGCCCAACCATGAAGAGATAGGCAACGAGGATCCAGATATCATTGGTCTGACGGAAGATGAACCCAAGGACAAAACCGACGACAGAGAGCTGAATGAAGCCTCTGCAGACGGAGTAAAGCATGTCCTTCTCGATGCCGAGGTTCTGGAAACGGGAGAGGGAAACAGCCATGAAGACCACCGCGAGGGCGGCCAGCGGCTTCAGCATACCCTCCATGTAATCGGCTAGCATGGTGTTGGATGACCCCAAAGAAGGGTGCGAAAAGCTGGCAAAGGGCAATCACACCATGAAACTAATTCCAAAGGTTTTTTGAAGACTCGCCTTAACAGTTGTGACGATCTTTGCATTGTGGAGTGCAATTGCAATCACCTCCTTATAACTACGTTGGAAAGCAAGTCAAACTTCAAAGAGCCAATAGGATTTGGTTTTCCCATAAATCACATATTTTTTTTTTCAAATTAATGACTATACTAATGGCCTAAGAGAAATTTAGATTTAATGTTCTAATTGGTTCGAAGAATATTTTTTTCTAGTGAAATATACCGGGGAGTTTTGTAGTAGTTCGATGAATAGCCTTAAGTACACTTTTCACTCTTATAGGATGCGCTATCGAAGACTTTTAGTGATGATAGAAGGCACAACGGCTCTTCTACGAGTACGAATAATGTCATAAGGTACTAAGACTCTCCTGCAAAAGGTAATGCTGATAGCACAAAAGCTTTACCACAAATGATAACTCAACAGGTCGTGTCTTGAATGTTCGGCGCTTCACCAAGACTTTCACTCAATTCCTCGTTGCTTGCTCCACGATCCACTACAAATCCGCAAAACGAACAGTACTTGACTCTAGGAGGCCCTCTAGTTGGGTGTCAGACCTCTCCCTCGAGAGGTGTCCTACAAGCTAATTCACAAAGGCTTCTGTACGAAACAACTAACCAATTACATAACGTTTGATGTCAGTAACTCACTGTGTTGGCCACCGTGCGTCAACACATATAAACCTCGACTTTTCTCAAGGCTAATTCACGAATGCCTCGCCTCCTGTAGTGCGGCCACGACCTTGAAGCCTTTGATGGTCAGGCATGTCTTGTACACGAGAACACCAACTTTCAGCCTTTGAAGGGCGGATAGAAGGTTTTGACGATGCCTACCGACACACTTGGGAGATTTGACTCTCTTGAACATAAATCATCAATCAAATGATTTTAGATCACTAATAAACTACAGAAATATCCTCATCATCAACCAAGTGAATTATGGTAAGTTTGAATCTCAATCCCATACTCTTACTTGTACATAAAAATTATATTACTCAATGCCCCTACGATGATAAATTGGCCATCGGCATGCGCTACGAATATGGATTGATCTCAGTTTAATGTAGTGATCAAAGTTTGGAGTCAAATATATTTTCGATACCGAAAATCGGCCAACAGCTAAGTACTTCAATAAATACCAGTAGCATTTAGTTGTTTTTTGTACCAAACGATCTAATTATAGCAATTTTATAGCTCATTGGGCTGTTGATAGTCACATCAAATCTTCTTATAAATGTCAAACCCTAAAATTGCCAAGGAAACAATGGACGACCCTTCAAGTTAGTGATATGGTGATTAAACATGTTTGTACTGGACCTTGTCCCGTTTCTATGGGATCAAGTGTAAAGACTCGTAAAATTATATATACATAATATATGATGGTGATGATGCGTAACTTCGAATAATTAAAATGCGAGTCAAATAGTTGGACTTGGTCAAAGTTCGACGTAGACACGAGAATCTAGTATTCTCATATTTATTGACGTTTTGAGCGAAACAATATTGATGCTTGGGTTCAATTACGTGTGATTATATCACGCGAGAAAGGGGACGCTCTGACTCAAACGTAATCGGGTTCAGGTAAGGATTCACGATTGCTCATTAAGTTAATATTTCGGAAGGTGAGCTAACAAGAAGGACCTAATTGTTATAATGTTATAAATTAGAGGATGCAATAGCATTAACTAGGAAATAAGATAAAAAGAAAAAATTAATTAAACAAATAAGGGATGAGTTAAGGGGGCATCATTCTCCTTCGAGGGTTAAAGGAGAAGAAGATCCCGACCGTCATCCTAAACAAAAGGGAGAAGCAACAGATTCCGGGGATCGCGGAGAGTATGAGGGACTCGGGGGCGAGCTGGAGCTCGCTGATCGGTCGTGGGGTGTGTAGACTCGGGGGAGACGGTGAGGCGTTAGGGTTTGATGGTCCAGGCACGGCTCACCCCCCTTCCCCTGTCTTCTGTTTCTTCGTCCGTGTCGATTTCATAAGAGTTCTGCTGTGTTTGGGGGTTTTGAGCGTGCCCCGGGGAAGGTCGGGTAGGTTAGGCGAGGGTCGTGGCGTTTGAATGTACAGATGGTTGTAGGTTCGTCTGTGGTCTGAGTGGATCGAGATTCCGTGCCGATGTTTGTGTCGACCTTGTGCCTGAGACCCGGTTGATATTCAACTCCTTGCCGTTGTGGGGCGTGGTGTGGTTTGTGGGATCCGTGAGGATTGGTGATGCGCGGTGGCTCGGGGGAGGAATAGTTGGGCTTCGCCCCAGAGAAGTGGAGTCATTCCCCCGCTGGAGTGGCTCCTCTCTGGTCGTAGGTGGAGCCGGTCCTCAATTTGGACGAGCAACTCCCCTGAGTTACCGTGTTTGTTTGGGAAATGTGGACCCACAACACTCACCCCCACACGCATAAGCCGATAGGGAAGTTGAAATGGTTGGAAATTGCAAGTGGTGATGGGAGTACTTAGGGGTTGAACCACCGAGGCTCGTAGATGTGAAAACTGAATTAAAGGAAATGCTATGCAGTGGGTGTAACTTGTTTCCGTCCGTGTCTGTGAGTTTGCCCAGGGGTTTATGGTCCTGTGGTGGAGTCGATTTCGTGCTGAGTGCAAAACTCTCGATTTCGTGGGCGCTCGTTTTATCGTTCCTGTGTGGGTGGTTCTGGTTGTGATGATGTGTGGAACCGTTCCTTGCCATGACTCCATGGACAGCCGGATTTGTTTGGTTTGCGTTTGTCTCGCTAATGCTGGATTTCTCTATTCCTGTCGTTGGACTATTCACTTATCTGATAGATCCTTTGGGACGTATTCCTTCGTCTGGATTATTGCGATGCCGCGTGACAAAAAGAATGAAACGTGATTTGGTTGGAAACAGAACTGAGCTCCGCCCCCGGGGTGAGGAAATCCCTTCCGTACTGTAATGGCACCACTTAACAGCGGGGGAGTCAGTTTTCCTGTTCTGTGCCTTGTTCCTGGATGATTTCGTAAGATGATGGTGGTAGTGGAGGCTGTGATGGACAGCCGCTACCTTGAGATAAAACTTCAATCTTCTGCCGCGTTGAGACTCTGGATAAGTTTGTGGTTGTTAACCGTTAACTAGATCGTTTGTTGAGTTGTGTTACCCGACTAAGAGGTCAGAGGAGAACGGGGAGGCGACGTCCATCCGCGGTCGTGCCTGCTACTGTTACCCGGGGCGCTCCTACAGGAGTTGGTGGGGACGCACTGCGGTGATCCTGGCACCGGACGAAGTGTTGATTTATGGAATGACGGTGAAATGAGGGAGTCGCATCGTTTATTTACCGTTTATTTGGTTTGCGAATCTGTATGTCTCATGTGGTTGTGTTATCTTCTGCTTGTGGTGATAATTGCTTTTATTTGAATTGGATATACTTCTGGGTTGAGCTATTTGCTGCTGTCTGGATTTATATGTGTTCTATGGAGTTCGTCGCATCTTCGCATGAAAATTGTTTTAAAGGAAGCATGATAGGTCGAGTCTAGTGGTCGCAGGGATTTCGTGTGTGCATGGGTGGGGCGTACTCAGTGTTTATCGCTGACCCCATTAAGGATATTATTTTTAGTCTTGCTGAGAAAGGAAGAGAAAGGACACATGGCGTAGAAGTACGGAAAAGAAATCGGAAGAAAGATGCCACGGTAGAGATTTAGAATTTTGTCGACTTCCGCTGTATTGAGTAGTCAACGGTGATTAAGTTTTTGAAAATAGTATGGAAAAATGCAGGTCGTTACATCAAGACTCCCAGGCATCGCCAGAGGCAGATGTAGTAATGGCGGTGATAGGATCATGAGCGGGCATCATAATGTTTCGGAAGAAGTTGACTACTGTGAACACAAAATTTTGCGAATACGACCATGTTGTTGCCACTATGATTCACGGAGTAACGAAAACGACTATGTTGTTGAGATTCTTCGCTCGCTTTATCATTATTATGAATGTTACATCTGCATTCCTATGAACAGACGAATTTGTAAACAAGTTGTGATGATTCGAATGAAAGGATAAAAAAGATAGTCTCCCGTTTCTCTCTGTTCGTTCTTTCCTGTTCTTTTTTTTTTTTTTATCTGGATACATCTCGATAAGTTTTCTGTTAGTATTAGGTTGGAATATTAGCTTCGAGTGAACTCTAGATTCGAGTTTTAAACTCTTGGGTTTGCTTTTCGATTTTTTTTTCATATATATTATGCCAAACTATGTAGCTATCATCTTATACCAAACTATCTGGCTTTAGCATTTTATTGCATAAGGTTGTTGCCAATTTACATTAAATTGACTTAAAATTGTCAAACCTCTTAGTTGCAATCAATAAAATGGATTAGCAAGGATTAAAGTAATGATCTTCAGACACAATATATTTGGAATAAATAGTTATAAAAATAAAATCGACATATCGCTCTCCACAATGAAATGATATTCAACCAAATGGAATTCAAATTTCTTTATCCCATATTTTACTGCCAAAATTTCTTTTATGGTTGAATGATAGTGTTGTTCAGCCTGGTTGAACTTACCAGACTTATATGCACAGATTCGTCTTTTTCCCTCTTTCTCCTCAATCAAGATTGCTGCCCAAAATTGATCACTAGCATCTGTCTGGAGTATCCTTATTCCATCTGAAGGAATCTGCAAAGGAGGAAGCAGCTGTAATTGGGCTTTCAAATATCTGACTGCTTCTGTCTGGGCTTCTCCCCAGGGGTGAGATCCTTTTCTCAGCTGGGCCTCCAGTGGGCTGGTGTACCTGCTAATATTGGGCACAAAGTCTCTTAAGTAGTTAACAATTCCTAAAAATTGTTGGACCTGTTTTATGGTCAACTTAGAGTCCGGGAATTTTAACAGTTCTTGGGCTATATGAGGTCCTGGCTGATATTGTCCATCTGAAAGTCTCATTCCCAAGAATTCAATGTTGTTCTCAAACAGTTTCACCTTTCTCTCAGAAAGCATTATGCCGTACTTTTGCACAAGGTCTGCAAATTGTCTTAGCAAAAGTTCATGTGAATGCTTGTCAGGACTAAATAGTAAGATGTCATCTATGTATATCAATGCAGAGTCCTGAATAGGCCAAAAAATCTTAGTCATAGCTTTCTGGAATAGAGACGGGGCAGTCTTAAGTCCGAAAGGTAATACCGTCCATTGGTAATGTCCGCCTGGGATACAAAATCCCGTTTTCCATCTTTCCTCAGGGTGTATTCCAAGTTGCCAAAAGCCGCTTTTAAGGTCAAACTTAGAGAATAGTTTTGCCTTAGCTAGTGAAGCGAATAATCCTGTTCTATTTGGCAAGGGAAACTTATCATCCTGTAGGAAGTGATTCAGAGGTTGGTAGTTGATGACTAACCTTTTCTTACCTCTGAGTTGTTCTGAGCGCTTGTTAACATAAAATGCTTCGCATGCCCATTGTGAGTTTGACTGCTCAATTAATCCCTGTTGCATCAAAGAGAAACATTCTTCTCGAGCTAGTTGAGCACTTTCAGGATTCATACCCGAATGACTAGCCTTTGTAGGATTTATGTCCTCATTTTGCTTGAAGGGTAACCTCACAAAGAACTTCTGATTTTTCCATAAGGGATGCGGACATTTCTGTAAAAACTCAGTATGGTTTTCTGCAAAAGATGAGCTAAATAATTGCTTTGCTTTTTCTGCAGGCTCAATGGAAAATATCCGTGTAAGTGTCGTGTATGGCTTAAAGTTTCTATGATATTTGAGTCCTGTAGTCAAAATGGTTAGCTCAGGTAGCTGCTGCATCAGATTTCAACCTAACACTATATCTCGTCCAGGAAGATCAGTAGCAAATAGAGAAGCTTTAATGGTGCAATTATGAAAAAGCATGATCTTCAGGTTTTTGGTCTTATAGTGTGTTTAAAATTAAACTGATAATATTATTATAAGATATAATGGTTGTATAATTGTCTTGCTTATGGTGTTAAATTCAGGCAAAGTGCTGATTTCATTGAATGCTAAATTAGTTGTATCAAGTTAGTTGTAAAGCGTGACCGAGAGTGTAAGAAAGAGAAAGACATTGTATTGTACATTATTGTGAGAGTGGGCGCAAGATAAACGTACAACATGTTGGGATATATTTTATTTCTGAAAAACTACTTACATTCACCTCTCTCGATAAATATATTCATAACCTAAAACATAAAAAACCAATATCTCCTAAATATCTTCAAAGATATTATTTTAGGCGTAAAATCTAAACTAACCATAACAAAAATATCATAATAACAACAATCTCCATGTTTAGCTGCCAATACCAAGATTTTCTCTTATCTAGATCTATTCAAATTTTTCTTCAAAAGATCTTCAAGATCTTCCGAATATCGATCTTTAGAGCTCCTCCTCGAATTTTTGATTATTTCAATCTTTTCTCGAAATTTTACTCGTTTTTCCTCTCTAAGATCCTCCGACGTAAGTTCACTTTCTTTAGCTTTCCTTTTTCATTTTCACGGACATAAACTCACGGCCATCAAGATTCACAATAGTGCAAGTCATATCCTTAAAATGCAAAGCATAATTTTTCTCTAACATTTGACCCATACTCGACAAACTCTATCTAATTCCAGGGACAAATAAAACATCTGATATATATTTGGTACATGTCATTGTCTTTACGACAACTATACTTTTGCTTTTGACATCTAGGAATTCTCCATTCCCAATCATTACTTAAGATTTGCTAGCTTTGTCCAACTTCACAAAACTGCTCAAATCTGGCTTCATGTGATTTGTACAATCACTGTCTATCAACCAAGTATGATCTCGTACCTTTGTCGAGAAATAACAAAAAACAATCTTGCTCTAATTTTATTTCTGAAATCAGATTTACATTGACATTTCTTGAGAAATATATTTATAACCTAAAAATATAAAAACCAATATCTCCTAAATATCTTAAAAGATATTATTCTAAGCATAAAATCTAAATTAAACCAGCAAAAATATCATAATCCCAACACAACACTCATTGAGAAAATGCGTTACTCTAGACATGTACAAATTGCAGAGATTCAACCAAGCTTTAAATACCAATTTGCTTAAATATCATAAAGGTATAAACATATAAAGAAATATTCACCAGAATTTATTGGTCGAGTATCTGAAGTGTTGAGTTTCATGTAAAATATAACAGTTCCGGTTTATTAAAAGATGTTGTACATTCTATTAGAGAGTAAAACCCTTGTTCTGAAGACTCACTTGTTCTACGGTTTCAGTTTTCGAGTTTAAATCTCCCAAGTTTGAGCCGAGCCGGCGAGCTTTACACCTTAGGTAGGTGAATTCTGTTGTACAACAGCGAACGCTAACTGTCCTAAAAGCTCGAACTGTTAGGTGAAAGCATGACATACTATATATTTTCATTTTCAACGGATTCAACTCGAGATATGTTTGTAGTAGACTCAAATATTTAGGAGATATGTAACTACAAAATTTACTCCAAGAAAAACAGTTTTAGTTTTGAATTGAGATTCAATCCTATTCTTAAAAAAGTAAAAAAAAAAGTAGAAAAATTAATGTTTAAGTAGGGGCGAGCATAGGTTCCGGGTAAAACCGGGAACCTGTCGGAACCGGCACCATAGGGTCGGTGTCAGTACAGGTTCTCGAATGGATCGGGTAGATTCTAGGTTCTAAATTTTACAAAACCGGCGGTACTAAGTACGGTTCCAGGTTCTCCCCCCCGGAACCAACTCGGAGAACCTGGAACCTAACCTAGATATTACCCAACCCAATATCCTACCATAAATTTTATCCAACCCAATAACCTACCCTAAATTTTACCCAACCCAATAACCTAAATTAAACTTTACCCTACCCCAAACAATTGTCCCGGTTCCTAACCTTTCTATTCCCAGTCTCTCCCCCCTATTCACAACGTCTTCATCAAACGGTTCCAGGGGTTACGGTTTCTTATGGTAAGTCAGTTCATAATATGTTTTTTCCTTCTTCCCCGCCTTGCCTTGTCAATTTTTATTTATAATTTCTTTCTGGGTTATGATTTTTTGGAGGATTTTAGGGATGGGTTAGGTTGATTGAGCCGTGGGTGATGAGATTACGTTCTTAAAAGTTCTTTTTTCTGAACATAGCCGGTCAGGGGGTGATTCTGTGGGGTTTGGATTTTGATTTTGATGTAATTTGAGGCGTTGGTGCTCTGGATCATCTGTTTAATGATCTATTGTTTGATTTGTTAGGTTGTTCGAATTAGAAGATGAATCCCGATTCTGACAACAATGAGGCTCAAACAACTAGTGTCAAGCGAACTTTAGCTTCAACAGCGGCCAATCTTCCTACTGCTCCTAAGGTAACAGGCAAACAAAACATAAAGTCTAACGTTTGGGATCATTTTGTGAAAATTCTGAATAAGAAGACTCATAAGGCAGAGAATGTGAAGTGCATTTACTGTAACAATGTGTACAAGTATAATCCTAATTGGGGCACTTCAACGATGTGGAAGCATATTAATAGTTGTCGGAAGTTTCCTCATAATATGGATAAGCGACAAAAGATATTTACTAGCAGCAAATCGGAAGGATGCACAAGTCGTAATGTTATATCTACTTGGGTGTTTGATCAAGAACGTTGCAGAGATATGCTTGCTAGGATGATTATTGTCGATGAACAACCTTTTTCACTTGTCGAGCATGAAGGTTTTCGCGCGTTTGTTAATGTTCTACAGTCTGCTTTCAAGCCTGTTTCTCGATTCACTGTTGCTAGAGATTGCATGAAGATTTTCATAAGTGAGAAGATAGTGCTCAAAACTTTTATTGGCTCTTTGAATTCTCGAGTTGCACTTACAACTGATACATGGACTTCCAATCAGAACTTGAACTATTTATGTCTTACTGCTCATTTTATTGACAATGAATGGAAGTTGCATAAACGCATATTGAGTTTTGTGGTTATGTCTAGCCATAAAGGGAAGGAAATTGGCAGAATGGTTGAGAAATGTATTATTGATTGGGGAATACAACATCGTATTTCTACAGTGACAGTTGACAATGCAAGCTCTAATAATATTGCAGTGAAATACTTGAAAGATAAGCTCATTGAAAGCAACTCCTTGATCTTAGGCGGTGAGTTTTTTCACATGAGATGCACTGCACATATCTTGAATTTAATTGTGAAGGATGGCTTGAGTGATGTTTGTGAATCTATAAGTCGAGTACGGAAGATGATTCGTTATATCTGGAGCTCTTCATCTATATTTGATCATTTTCAAAAGTGTGTCGTGAAAGAAAGAATTCCACATAAAGGTTCAGTTTGCCTTGATGTGGTAACTAGATGGAACTCAACCTACTTGATGTTAGAGACTGCTGTGAAATTTAGGAAGGCTACATGAGATACATGGAGGAAGAGTTGAATGTAGGAGGTAAATCAGAATTGGAGCGATACTTGGAAGACAAATGTGAAGAGTGTAAGGCTGATTTTGATGTTTTAGGTTGGTGGAAAAGTAATGCCAAAAATATTCCATTTTGCCTTGTATTGCGAGGGATATTTTAGTTATCCCCGTATCAACAGTTGCTTCTGAATCTGCTTTTAATACGTCGGGCCGTTGGATTGCTACTGTAGTTCACTAATTCCTAAAGTTGTTGAGGTATTAATATGCGTTCAAGATTGGCTAAGATCCCCTTTATCTCCTATTAATATAGAGGAGAACCTGGAAAATGCCGAAAGATATGAACAAGGTATCTTAATTATTTCAATTTGAGTCATGATATTTTTGTGTATCATTCGCTCACGTTTTGTTTACATGACTTGTTTATGCAGATTTTGCCGAAATTAATTCAGATATTACGAATGTTTGAAGGCTTTGAGCTTTGGAGACGTTGATCCGGATTGAGCTTTGGAGGCGTTGTCGGATTGTTCGTAGATCATTTTTGTTATGCGAACTTGTCGAGTTGGTCTTCATTTTGGGACAAGTGATTTGGTTTAGCATGTTTTTAGGACTTTTGGTTTGGCTAGTAGATACTTGGCATATTGGTACATAATTGGGATGAATCTCTGTATTCTCTGCTAGTTTGGTATGCTAATTGAAAGTTCTAATAGAAGACACCGGAACCGGAACCGGTAGATTGATTCCTGGGTGGTTCTTTAAACTACTGGGTAGGTTCTATGTTCTAAAATTAAGGAACCGGCCATTACAGGGTAGGTTCCAGGTTCCACGTCCGGAACCTACCCACCCGGAACCTGCTCACCCCTATGTTTAAGTGTACTGTCCCTCGCTTAGATTAGTGAATCCGAAAATTGTTATATACTCGTAACTAGAAAAGATGTGTATTCAATAATCGATAACCAAGTAAGTCACTTTACTTTGGTGGGCGAGCCTCCAACAGGGTCTACATGCGGTGGGTTTCGAACTCGAAATCTTCTTAGGCGAAGCTCCTTACTACTTGGATAAGCCATATATTGGTAAGTTTCATCGTTTTATACGTGTAAGAATCAATTTAATCAAAGTAACCGAGAAAAAGACGATCCGATCAGGTTTCAAGTCTTATATCAGCTACTACAACACCACGGTTATAAGACTGGAAACTTGATCGTCGAAGTCGTTTCCTTACAGCATAAAACACGCCCCCAGAAGTTTTCTTCTTCTCGACCTCCTTCATCCCCTCTGTGGCCTCTTCCGACATGCTCCAGGCAGATCGCTCCGGCAATTATGTGTCTCTTCGGAGTTGCCTTTTATTTGCCACGGCGTTGCTGTAGAATTAACAAAATAATGAAATACATTTATACCTTCATAAATTTTTATATATTAAACTAATAATTCAGTAAGTTAATTATAATAAATAATTGTTTAATACCTCTTGCATTAAGCAAAATAATGGTGTCCAACTCATTGTTTGGTATATACTAAACGACAATTTCTGAGCAGGGAGGGGGACTTTATAATATATAAAGGATTCGGTAGACCTGCGTTGGATGACATGACATTATCTGTCGGCCTAAAATTCCGTGTCCGGGATTTTCATGAGTTCGAACACGTAACCGTCGAGAATCGTCGAAATATTGGCAACTGTTCAGACATATTGTTTTACAGTTCAGATATGTGCATACTTTTTTTTCTTACATATCGTTTTACCGTTCAGACATGTCTATCTACTTTCGTACTATGTCCGAATTCATGTGAGTATCAGACACGGCATTTTATCGTTGACCGAAGTTATCCCTAAGACAGACGAAACGTGCCGCACGCTTAAAATATCATCCACAAAATGACAATTTGTAAGTAGTTGGTGCCTATAAATTTAAATTTCTTTACTAGACGACATTTTCTATGTAGATGGGACCTTTATAATATTATAATTAAGGTAGAACAAGAGAAATGATTAGGGGGGGAGGGTGGGATGTTAAATATCTTACTCCATTTTGGGTCTATACTTTTAATCCACCTTCTTCTTTCTTCTCCTTCTTCCTCTTTGCCTTGCCCTCTAAGGCCATGGATTATACCTTCATAGCCGCGACACTGCAGACCCAATGGAAGTTGTGGAATATACGGGGTTTCATGATCCTTAGCCTATTCGTGCAGCTAGTTCTCGCAATCGCTGCCCCTTTTAGGCAGCAGAAGTCCAACCGTTTCGTCATATTCGTCGTCTGGTCTGCCTACTTGCTAGCTGACTGGGCTGCAATGTTCGTATTTGGGCTGATCTCGAATGCCGGATGCCGGAACTTGGAATACGACGACACTCAAGTCCCCCCTGATGTTCTGGCATTCTGGGCAGCTTTCCTTCTGGTCCACCTGGGTGGTCCCGACACCATAACTGCCTTCTCTATGGAGGATAATGCTCTGTGGACGCGTCACCTCGTTGGCCTCATCGCGCAACTTTCTGTGTTTATGTACATCTTCGTGAAGACACTATCAAACAACAGGCTCTTGGTTCCCACTGTCCTGATATTCGTGGCTGGTGTGATTAGCTACGGGGAGAGGACCCGGGCTCTGTATCTCGCGAGCTTGGAGAACCTGAAGAAGGCTATTAAGAAAGATAGAGTAAGTGAACAAACTGAGGGCACCGACATCTTTCACAACATACTCAAGGGCCTCGTTGTCGATATCAAGCCGGAACTTCAGGAATGTAACAAGAGCCGGGCAGTCATCTTGCGTGACCCTCCTAGTATGATATTACGTAGAATCTCGTCGGAACAAAGTCTCCTGTATGAACTTCTCTACACAAAAATAAAGGCGGCAAATTCCACATGGGGAAAGATTGTCCGAGCCATCGCCCTTTACAGCACAATGGTGGCTTTCATTTTGTTCTGCATTGGAAATAAGCAGCAGTTTCATGGAAGGGATCTCGTAATTACATATGCGCTATTTGCAGGAGCTTTTGTTCTTCATGTAGCCAACACGATGACGTTAATCACCTCCTCTTTCCCACATTACAGCTTAAAGGATATCATTTTGGTGGCCTTGGGGCAGGGGATTTTTCCTCCTCTGGTGATAATTGCGCTGCGTATTATTGCTTCCATCTTAGCACCAGGCTCAGCTGTGGGTCTCATTTTCCATAGGGAATGGTCGAGTAAAATGGCTTATTTCAATATATTGTCCCATTGCTTTAATCAGAACAACCTAAGGAAAGGTTGGAGGCTAGGTAAAGTACAGTTTGTCTTCCACTACTCTTGGTCTGAAATTCCTTATGTTCTGGTTTACCGATCGATGCTTGTATAATGATAGCAGGTTTTATATGGAACAAGCTAGCCGGAGAGATACGTGTGTCCCAGGAAGACAATGATTTCTCATTGTGGAAATCTGTATGTGAGGAGATCCAAGGAAATGCTGTGGAGGCCATCAACGAGGAAAGAATGAGAGAATTATATGAAGCGAGGGGAGATCAGGCCCTCAAAAGAATCGGTTATGACCAACTGATGCCTTATATCAAGGGCTTCCAGTACGAGAATACGCTTTTGATCTGGCACATTGCTACCGAAATCTGCTTCAACATGGAGCCAGAGGAAGAAATCTGCATCGAGGCAAGGGTAGAGCTCATGGACAGTAATATCCAACGGAAGTTGATGAAGATATACAGCAAGAAATTGTCGGATTACATGATGTACCTTTTGGTCAGGCGACCAAAATTGATGTCTGCAGTGGCTGGAATAAGCCACATCAGGTACAAAGACACCTGCTCAGAGTTGAAGCTGGTAGGGAGGGAGTTGGAGGTTCCTACAATGCGGGAGTTCTGCGAGTTAGTTCTTAGGAAACATGCCAAAATCAATGAACCTGTCATTGAAGTGAACAATCATGCCATCGTCATTGAACCCAACATCATCAGAGAGAACAACCATTCTGACATCAGTGAACCGGCCATCATGGTGAACAATCACGCAAACATCAGTGAACCCGCCATCGAAGGGAACAATCATGGATTCTCGGTATTGAAGGACTCATGCGGGTTGGTTGAGCTTCTAAGAAAATACAACAATAGGTGGGAAGTCATTTATATGGTGTGGGTGGAACTGTTTTCATTTGCAGCAAGTCATTGCAGAGCAGACTCCCATGCCCAACAACTGAGCGAAGGCAGCGAACACATCACTTCATTATGGATTTTGATGTCTCTCTGTGGCATCGGCGACCAGTTCCCCGTCGGTCTCCGGGCAGCAGGATGGGCGGTGACTCGTAAAGCAATAAGCTGAGGGAAAGATCAATAACCTCGTTTTGTTTTTCCTTTCTTTTCTTACTCCTTTCTGCCAGGAAGATATTTTCGGGATGATGGCGAGGCCTTCTAGTTTTAGTAATCTTTCTCTTTATTAAACTTCAATAATTGAAAATCTCGCTTGTCACGGATCAAAGGTGCGATTCAGATCTTCAATATGTTGTCCCATTGCTTTTAACAGTGCTCTCCTGATAAAGGTCAGAAGCAGTTTCTCATGGACTACTTCCGCTCAAATTCCTCGTGTTCTGGAGTTAGTTGGTGTTGGTAGCCCATCTCTCGAAAGCCTCATGACTTTGAAGGACAGCTTGCAACACTTGTCTGCCCTGTCCGAGTCTGCCCTCATTAATCCAATGTTTAAAGCTTGCCAGTAGTCCGAAGGTGAAGTCTTTGCTTCAGGACATGCTCCACCTCACATCCCTCAAATCTCTTGCAATGAATGGCTGTGAAGGCATCAAGAGCTTAACGAGAGGAGGTTTGTCTCCAAACCCGGGATATCTTCGGATTGGGGGATGCAGAAATCTGAATCAACCAATTGAGGGGCCTCAGCAGATTACGAAGATTGAGCATTGAGGGAGCAGATGAGATGGAGTGTGTTAACAGAGTGATGCGTGGAACTCTTACCATGCACACAGAAGGAGAACAGAGGAAGGTCTAGCGGAGACAGAAGAAGAAAAGAAACAAGAGGAATGAAGAGATGCAGGGGCCGAAGACTGGAGTAAGAGCCGAGGAAGAGAAAGCGTGTTGGGGGCCTTGTTATTATCCAGGCCTATTAGTTATCTTATGCTGGGATAAAATTGTAAAAGCAGCTGAGTTTGTTACGATGATAGCCCTTAAAACAGAAAGGCTGTACAAAAACGTTTTGGGTACGATATACAATGAAACAGTTTTGTTCTTCCTCATTCTTCTTCTCTCCTCCTTTCTTCTTCTCGTTTCTGGGTATGCACAGGATGAAGCCATAGTCGTAGTCCTTCTGATTTCATGGTATCAGAGCGCTGCGGAGTGTGATGGAAGGACAGAGGACAGACTTGGCTGTCATAGAGAGCACTCAGTCGCCGTTCTTCATCCAGCAGGCTGATAATCAGGCTGGTGCCATCGTAACCCCAGAACTGACAGATGGGAATTACAGCTCCTGGAGTTCGTCGTTTGAACTCGCCCTAACTATCAGAAACAAGTTGGGGTTTGTCGACGGAAGCATTACGAAGTCAGAGCTGCAGAGCCCACTTTACCCAGCCTGGAAGCGATGCAATGGTCTGGTCAAAGCTTGGCTACAAAGGTCAGTGTCTGTACCGATTGCTTCTACCATCTTTTTTCTGGAATCCGCAAAGGATTTCTAGGATGAACTCAAAGAGCGATATGCTCAACCGGACGATTCAAAGATCTGTCACTTGCAGTCTCGGTATTGTAGCTTGGAACAGGGCAGTAGGTCATTGTCTGCTTACTATAATGAGTTGCTGGCGATAGTGAGGAAGTTGAGAACATACAGACCACTACCCTGTTGTGAATGTGGAGTTTGTAAGTGTAATTGGGCAAGAACATACGCTGAGCAGGAGCAGAAGGATATGATGTTCAGATTCTTAAATGGCTTAAATAGTGATTATGCTCCACTTCGTTCACAGTTGCTTATGCGAAAACCCTTGCCTACAATTGGAGAGGCATTTAATGCTGTTCAAAGAGAAGAGTCACAAAGAGAGTTGAAAAGTGGCAGTAGCTCGTTTTCAGAGGTACCTATGATGGTGGCTTCATTGCAAGTATCTCCCAATATGAAGGAAGTAAAGCCACAAGCTGTAGTGCAGCAGGATAATCATGTCGCTACTGTAGTCACTAACAAAAGACAAGGAAGAATGGAATGGATCTGTGATCATTGCGGAAAGCGAGGTCATTTGAAGGAAAGGTGTTTCTATCTTGTTGGCTTTCCACCTAATTCAAGGGGTGGGAGAAGCAGAGGAAGGGGTTCTTTTCAGCAAAGGTCACCAGAAGTGACAGAGAAGAGATCAGTAAACATGCTGGATAGTATTGGAGGACATGAAGTGCAGAGAAGGGACATATCCTCTTAGTTGGGGCTCTCAAGGCAGCAGGTTCAAAAGCTAATGGCTCTTCTTGGTGAGGAAGATATTGTTCTGCCGGTTCATGAGGTTCTCCAAGGACAATCCTCCAACCCAATGCCAATCTCAACTGCAAAAACACCTTACCCTTCTGGTAACATAACAGGTTGCACCAAAGTACTCACTTTTCACTCAGATCTTTCAAAAACATGTAGCTCCACTTGGTATCTTGACACAGGGGCTACAGACCATGTTGCTTCACACATTGATCTATTCGATTCATATACCAAACTTTCTGCTCCTTTACTCGTTCAACTACCAAATAACATCAAAGTTCATGCCACACACATTGGGGTTGTAAGACTAAACAGCAACCTAGTTCTGCATGATGTTCTTCTCATTAGTTCTTTCCATTTCAACTTAATTTCCATCAGCAAGCTCACTGTCTCAAAACAGTGTTGCTTCATTTTCTCACACACTGATTGCTTTATTCAGGACCTGGTTACATGGAGGATGATTGGGCGTGCTGAATCTAAGAATGGACTATACGAACTTCTTAACACTGAGGCCAGAGGAAGTGCTCCTTATCATGCAGGAAGGATAGTTTCTGTCACTGAAAAACCAAATAAACCAGAAGTATCAAGTTCTGCTCTCAATCATACACTGGACATCTTTGATTTGTGGCATCTTAGGCTTGGTCATATCTCACATGACAAGTCTCAGATTGTACAGGCCATGGAACCCACAATACACTTTCTGAAACACAATGTTTGCACCAACTGTCACAAGTCCAAACAGAAAAGACTCCCTTTTCCATTGAGTAAAAGTTCTTCATGTTCTGCTTTTGATTTAGTGCATTGTGATATATGGGGACCTTATTCCATATCAGCTTTAGGTGGCTTTCGTTTCTTTCTCACCATAGTAGATGATTACACCAGAGTCACTTGGGTACATCTTATGAAACACAAATCTGAAGCTCAGGGGCTAACCACACAGTTTTGTACTTTTGCTCAAACTCATTTCAATTTGAAAGTTAAAATTATTAGGAGTGACAATGGTGGAGAGTTTCACATGACAGATTTTTATCATTTGAATGGAATAATGCATCAAAGAACCTGTGTTGAAACCCCCCAACAGAATGGGGTGGCTGAGAGAAAGCATCAGCACTTGTTGCAGGTCACCAGAGCCTTGCTCTTCCAATCTCAGCTACCTCTTCACTTCTGAGGATATGCACTCCTCACAGCCACATATATAGTTAATAGATTGCCAACCAGAGTCCTACCTCACAATAGATCCCCTTTTGAGGCTCTTTATCACAGACCACCAGACTATCACATATTCAGAGTCTTTGGATCCATTTGTTATGCAAATACATTAGATCATAACAGAAAGAAATTGGATGCAAGGGCTGTGAAATGTGTTTTTCTAGGTTACCCACGTGGGATAAAAGGTTATTTTGTTTATGATTTAGAGGCTCACAAGGTGTTTACTTCTCGTGATGTTGTATTTTTTGAGTCTATATTTCCATTTGCTCTATCGGCCCAGCCTTCTCCTGCACCCAGTTTCGATTTTCCCATTGCAGTTCCTCCTTCCTTAGAGTCACCCATTATACCTTATGTACCCTCTGCTACTGATCCACATGAACTTTCTTCTGCTTCACCCTCTTCTCCTATTACTAGTCCCAATGTCCCTGAATCTTCCACAATGACTGCACCACCTACTGTTTTGAGAAGAAGCACTAGACCTCGCCAGGCCCCGGGTTACCTTCAGGACTATCATCATAGTCTGTTCTTGGCCTCAGCTACCCCAATCACCTCCAAGACACAGGTCCGTTCAAGTCTTTCTCAGCACTCTTCACCTCTGTATCCTATTGATCCATACATTGCTTATACTAAACTGTCCAAACCATACTATGCTTTCATTCTGTCCTTGGAGAGCAATTATGAACCACAATCCTATAAGCAGGCTAAGGGTATTCCTCATTGGGAAAAGGCCATGGCCGATGAACTCGCTGCCTTGGCGGCCAACCGTACTTGGGAGTTAGTGTTTCTACCACCAAATAAACATCTTGTTGGCTGCAAGTGGGTATATAAAACCAAATTACGTGCTGATGCCACAGTTGAAAGACACAAAGCTCGGTTAGTAGCAAAAGGGATACACCCAATGTGCAGGCATTGATTATCACGAAACCTTCAGCCCTGTGGCCAAGCATACTTCCCTCCGGGTGTTCTTTGCCTTAGCCGCTGTCAAGGGCTGGTTTCTCAGACAATTTGACATCCACAATGCCTTTTTGAATGGCGATATGAATGAAGAGGTGTTTATGCAGCTTCCTCCGATTTTGCAGCTGCAGGGGGAGTGCGAAGGCATGGTGTGCAAACTTATAAAGTCCCTTTATGGTCTCAAGCAGGCAGTGGAATTGCAAACTAACCGATTGTCTTCTTGTTGTTGGTTACAAACAGTCAAGAGCAGATTACTCCCTATTCACCAAGAATGATACAACAGGTTTTGTTGCAGTCTTGGTTTATGTGGATGACATGGCTGTAGCAGGGTAAAATGAAAAAAGCTATTTCTGCTCTAGAATCGCATCTACAAAGGTATTTCAAGGTAAGAGACTCGGGAGAATTGAAATATTTTCTTGGCATTGAGATAGCAAGGTCCAAGAGAGGAATTTGCTTGTCTCAAAGAGGATACACCCTAAGGTTGTTGGAAGAACAGGGTAAGTTGGCAATCAAGCCAAGCTCTAACCCTATGCTGCCTAATTAAAACTCAGCACAGCAGGTAATACGCCTGGGGTGGATGCAGCCATGTACAGACAATTGGTAGGTAAATTGATTTACCTGGGAGTGACAAGGCCTCACATTGCCTTTGCTGTACATAAGTTGGCGCAATTCATGGATAAGCCGAGATCTGATCATTGGCAAGCGGCTGTGCAGGTTTTAAGGTATCTGAAGCAATCACCAGGAAAGGGACTCATGCTATCTAGTTACTCACAAATCCATTTGCAGGCGTATGCGGACAGTGACTGGGCTGGTTGTGTGTATACAAGGAAGTCAACAACGGGGTTTTGTGTCTTCCTAGGAGATTCTCTAGTTAGCTGGAAGTCCAAGAAGCAAGCCACGGTTTCAAGGAGTTCCACAGGCAGCTGTGACAACAGAATTAATGTGGATAAAGGCATTGTTGAAGGATTTCGATATTAAGTTTGAACTTGACAATGGCTGTCCATTGCGACAACAGGTCGACTATTCACCTCAGTAGAAACCCGGTGTTTCATGAGAGGACTAAGCACCTAGAGATAGATTTGCATTTCGTGCGAGATAAAGTAATCAATGGGGAGCTGGATGTTAGATATGTGAAGACGGAAGAGCAGACAGCGGATTTTCTAACTAAGGCCTTGTTTCCTTCGAGGTTCAATTACTTGATGAGCAAGATGGGATTGTATGATATCCATACATCTCATCTTGAGGGGGAGTGTCAGCAGAGTGATGCGTGGAACTCTTACCATGCACACACAAGGAGAACAGAGGAAGGTCTAGCAGAGACAGAAGAAGAAAAGAAACAGGAGGAATGAAGAGATGCAGGGGCCGGAGACTGGAGTAAGAGCCGAGGAAGAGAAAGCGTGTTGGGGGCCTTGTTATTATCCAGACCTATTAGTTATCTTATGCTGGGATAAAATTGTAAAAGCAGCTGAGTTTGTTACGATGATAGCCCTTAAAATAGAAAGGCTGTACAAAAACGTTTTGGGTACGATATACAATGAAACCGTTTTGTTCTTCCTCCTTCTTCTTCTCTCCTCCTTTCTTCTTCTCGTTTCTGGGTATGCACAGGATGAAGCCATAGTCGTAGTCCTTCTGATTTCAGAGTGCTTTTCTCTTGGTGATGATGCAGACTGGAGTTGTTGGAATTGGCTGTTTCTCATATGATGAAGTCGAGAGTGTGGGTGGGGGACTCAGACACCACTTCACCTCCCTTCGATCTTTAAATATTGATTATTATCCGAGGCTGAGGTGTCTATCAGATGACGGCCTCCCTGAGTCCCTAGAATGTCTCGCCATTAGGGGATGGTGTAACATCCCGAACCTTTATCGATATACATATATATATATATATATATATGTACAGATATATATGCAAATAAGACCCTTAGGAGTGCTCGAACATGGATTGTGAATGTACATTTACGATGGAACGAAATATATGTACTCATGAGCACTTGAACGAATGAGATGTGAACGTGGAAACACACAGACGCTCTAGAATGCATATTTATAGAACCAATGCGTGGACGACACGTACCGAATAAGCATACGGATCGCAATTCTAAGTACGGAGAGAATACTAGATTGCACCACGTTGAAAGGACTCCCGAAGTGGGAGGGCATATGAGAATTTTCTCCCTCCCATAACATTAAACGTACACTTGAAAAAATTACATAAGAATGAGAAGAATTTGGTTATCTTTCGATGATTCCCTAGTACGTTTCTTTAATTCACTTGAGAGAGGAAAAAAAAAAGAAGAAGACATTATCCACCATTGATTTGAATTGACCATTTGACTAAGGATTGAAATTGGGCCCTTGAATCAATTTTGGTCTCTCAAGTGGGAAGACTGTGCTCAAAAATTGATGAGGGGACGGGTGGACTCGGGAGAAATAATATTCCCCACTTGTGTCACACGTGGAGAACAAGAAGAAGAGAAAGGAAAGAAATAAAGTTCAATTCCATATTGATGGGGAGGGAGGAGGGAGAGAAAAAGAGGAAATTGATACGGAGACACTACCTTCTCACACACGGAGACAAGGGAGGTGCGACCAAGACGGATTTTCAAGCAAATTCGCCTCGAGGCGAAGTATTGCGAAGGAGGAGGGAGCTCATGGAATTGGGCGGGGACACAAGCACAAGGTACAACCCTTTGTTCCCTCCTCTCTTGTGTTCCTTATTAGCCATAAAAAGGTCCATCACCTTAGATGTATCATGCATGTGGAAGTTTGTTGATGCATGTGTAGTGTTGTGGGTGTGTTGGTTGGAAGGGAAGGGAATTTCAGCCCTTGGAACTTAGGGGAGGGTTCTCGGCCCTTACGAATGATGAATGACCGGTTTCCCCTCGAAGAATGAGGGTGATTCATTCGGTCTCCGATTATCGGTGAGGTATTCTTTCGGGTTGATAGGAGGAACCTCGGTCATTGTGTAAATTAGGCTAATGAGCCATTCAAACCATCGGAGATGATTGATAAGTGAGTGTTCCGAGTAATTGTTATGTTCATTGGTAGGAAATGCTCATGGTCGAAGTCCTAATAAGGATGGTTGGTGAGAAGGAGATGGTCAGATGAAGGTTTCCCTCCTTGGTAACGTGTTAACAAGTAACCCTATATAATGGGGTGGTGAGGTGGTGACGGTCACAGTGGAGAGGACATGTGACGGTGTGTTCGAGAGTGGTCGAGTGCATGTACCCGTGGCATGTGTATCGGGTGGTTTAGTATCTTGGAATGCATATGAAGGAGCCTTCATGGCCGATTGAATTGGTTTGGAATTAAAGCTGGAATGGCGGGACGAATGAGGGTTGCAAGTAATACGTTCGGACGGGATTTAGTCCGGAAATTATGGGGATAAATTCATGGAAAGGTTGGCAAGACGGAAAAGTCTCGAGAACACTTTTGGAAGTTGGGAATGAGAGCTCCGAAGGTGTGTCCACAAGTAGGGAGAGTATTCTTCGCATGGGTTAACTCGATGAGGAAGGGTAACGGTCTAGAATGAACTAACTCGGTGAATTTTGGAAAGGTTCGGTGGCGAAAAGGGTTAGGAAAAGGATAATATAGTCGTACTTAGTCTTATTTGACTAACGTGTAAAGTGTTTTGCAGGTTAATACCGCGCTTCCATGCGTTTACATTTTAGTCGTACAATTAGGAGATACAATTTCATATATTAATGGATTATAAAAACTTCCCTAAATGTTTCTTTTCAAATTAAAGAAAATTTGACTATGTTTCCTTAATCTGCGAAGCGGTAGGACCTTTCAGATGGATGGCAGAGTTTGTGGGGGAAATGCAGGAAGGGCAAAGGAGAATATTGGCATTCCCACCTCGGGCTCATCCATTTGTATTTTGGCTGAGTTTTGATTTGATTTTTTAGTTACGTTTTAGTTTGGTTGATTTGTTTTCCTTTCCCCTGTCCTCAACCTGAAATAGACACGGAGCAGCTCGCAATTCTGGGAATGGCGTATACCTTATATGACGATCTGTTGCCCGAGACAATTGGAAGACTGTAGAATTCATCCAATGAAATCATTGCTGGAGCAAACGAAAAAATCCTCCACATATGTGTTCTTCCCCAAAGGAGATGAAGGAAGGCGAGAAATGTCTTCAATATTCTTTTGACAAGCTCAAGGACCATTTTTTTCAGCAGTGATGTCCTGAGTTTTATTTATTCAAGAGAAGGACATACACGCTTGTGGCAACGAGGATGATGCGTTTCGTGATTCTGACCATTTTACCTTCTCTGCTATTTCAGGTCCAATTCCTTCTGCTGACAGTTTCTTTTTTTTTTTTTATCTTTTCACCATCATAAAACTGGTGGTATCTAATACTTTTTATGATTGATCTGCTCTCGCTTTTTCTGGTAGGTTTTTCATTGGCCTATTGTTTCCGAAGTACGCGATCGGCAAGATAGAAAGTGGGCAATTCTAACTTTACATATAACCAAACAGAGACTTGATATCTTCCCTTTCAACTTGCTCGTGGTAACTCTGTTGTTACAGAAAAATGAACATGCTGTGCTGCAGACCCTGTTTGCTAAATGAGTCATAATACCGTGTTTATGACTGGGATGCTTTGCCGCAGACCCTATTTCCAGAATCTCTCGAGGTTTCTCTTTTTAATATGGATGGACTGGTGTCGATTTCAGAATTAGTTGGTTTTGGTAGTCCTCTCTCTCGGTCTCTGCGGAAATTGGAAATTAGGTATTGTGATAGCCTCACGACTTTGACGGACAGCTTGCAACATATGCCTGCCCTCTCGGAGCTTAGACTCAGTAAATGTCCAGCATTAGAGATGGAGATATTCCCTTCACTCCCCTTTAACCTGTCCCATTTATGTCTTTACAGTTCAGACATCTACCTCCCCTCCAGGAGGAGGTTTCTTTGCTTGATCTGGATGGACTCCTGCTTGATTACGGAATTAGTTGGTGTTGGTAGTAGTCGCCTCTCTCGATCTCTACGGAATTTGGAAATTAGTGGTTGCGAAAGCCTCACAATTTTGACAGACAACTTGCAACACATGCCCGCACTGTCCGTGCTTATACTCAGTAATTGCCCGACATTAGAGATGGAGATATTCCCTTCACTCCCTCACAACCTGTCCTGTCTCAGGTTTGCAGTTGTCCGAAGGCAAAGTCTTTGCCTCAAGACATTCATCACCTCACATTCCTCAAATCACTAGCGATCAATGACTGCCAAGGCATCTCGAGGCTACCACCGAGAGGAGGTCTGCCCCCAACCTAGAATCTCTTTGGATTGAAGGATGCAGAAATCTGAATCAACCAATAGAGGAGTGGGGGTTGAGCGGCCTCACCGCCTTACGAGAATTGAGGATATGGGGAGGGATGGGGCGCGTGGATGAGATGGAGCGTATTCCTCCTCCTAGCGATGACTACGCAGGCTGGAGTCACCTCCTCCCTTCATCCCTGTTGGAATTCTATTTTTATCCGATGATGAAGTTGGGGAGAGTGGGTGGGGGGACTCAGCCACCACCTCAGCTCCCTTCGATCCTCGGAAATAATTAACTGTGGGAGGCTGAGACAGTTGCCGGTGGACGGACTCCCCGACTCCCTGGAATTGCTGGACATTTATGGATGTACGGCGGAGTTGAAGGAGAGATGGAGGAAGAGCAAAGGGGAATATTGGCATTCCCACCTCCGGCTCATCCCAAAAATTTGCACTGAATAGATGCATGTGGTACAACTGATTTGGTCTTGACTCTTTACGGTGAACCAATACATAATTAAGTAATACTAAAATAGTTACTATTTTACAGAATTCTTTTTTTTTTCTCCCAAAAATATCTGATCGAAATAACCTCGCTAAGTATCTGTACTACCAAGAAAAATCTTAAATATAAACTTTTTTTATCAAAGAAATTTTTATTTTTTTGTCTCTTTTTATTTTAGTAAAAATAAATACTTGTATGTATTGAGTTTAGTTTTAAACTAAATTATTCCTTCAAATTTTAGCTAGGCTTATTTGGATGAAATTATTTGTAGTAGAGGTATTGGGGTAATTTTTACTTGTTTTACCTTGAGATTATCATGATTTTCCTAAAATTTTAAATCTTATAAATTATTCTACAAAACTTAAAATATAATTTATAAATAACAAGAATTCCATTGATTTTATATTCAAATGGAAGTAACTTTCCCCTCTACGAAATAACAGGCCACAAACTGGTAACTTACCAAGAAAAAGAAAAACAACAGGAGAACTTTTTCCGGAACAGAATATAAGAAAATTGAATTTCCCCAAAAGAAAATGGTATTAGCATCGGACTCATTTCAGTTTTACCGAGTCCGCCCATCCCCATTTGAATGCAATCGTCTCATTCGAATGATTCCCTTTCTTCGATCATCGAAGCGAGGAGTTTGGTTTATGTAATTTCACATTTCGCAGCATGTTGAAACCGATTAGGATACATTCACGTACGCGCGCCCTCCGGCCTAGCACGCACGCTACGGTCCGGGCGACATGAGGCGCTACGGAGGACACATGGGTCGATCCTCCCTTAATTTCTAGTTAAGCCTGCTCGGGGCCTCGCCAATCGTCTTCATACTCTTTAGAAAGGCGACGGGCGAAGGGAGGAACATGATCCGTACAAGAAATTTTTGGGAAGCCGCTCATGTTACCTTCTCTCATCCATGATGGCTCCGTAAAAATGGTTGTTGTTGGGTTGCGTAACCTAGTTAAACTATTATGGAGTGGATACCGACTTAATATTTCTAAAACTGTTTAAGTTGGAAAAATAGTTGGTTTGGATATTCCTATTTACCAGCTCTTCCATCTTGCAAAAAGATGGCGTTTGTTCCAAAAAGGCTTCTGGACACGGGCATCGGATCCAATCCAGATATAACTCCTGACTCATGTTATTGTTTTACGGGCTTAGGACCGATTCAGGCGTTATACTCAAACTCAGGTTTGTTAATTTACACCAGCATGCGACTAAACACGTAATGACATACTTACGAAGTTACACAAAATTTATGAATAGGTTGCCGATTTTACTAAAATACTTTAAAAAATAATTAATTTGAAATACCTAGTTGTTTCTTTATTAATATATTGAATTAAAAAAAAGGAGATTTTAAAATTAATTGGTGATGTCGATCACAAAGTTTATTGACGTTTTTGTTGAAAATTTTTAGAGAGATAAATTCCCCCGTTACACAAGAAAAACACTCCCATTTGTCGGGTAACACCATCTTTCACGCCTTATTAATAGCATGTCGCCCGCGGGGACATCGGGCCCGAGGGGAACACGCGTCACATTGTCAGTGGCTCGGCGATCACTGAACGAATGTACTCCTTGAGGTTGGTCATGGAATAGCTGAAGTTATCTTGGTCCTCGTACGTCATGTGGATCAAGCTTGTGTAGTTCCGGATCAGAGTGAGAAGCGGCATGGCAATTGGGGTTGGACGGAGAAACCCCTGGTTTATGTCCTTCCACGCGTCGATGACTCTGGCATAAAGCGCCTCTTTGGCTTCCTCCTCCATTGCGTCGATGTGCTCTTTCATGTAACATGCGACTGCTGACACAAAGTGGCCTCTCTTCTTATCGAGCAGTGAAAAGCAACACAGTCGGACAGAAATCTAGATGTCCCGGATTTCTTTGGTGATCCCGGGAGAACGAGTAAAGGATGAGGCCGGTACCCTTACCTTATGGCCACGTAAATCATCCATTATCCGGGCAACGACCTCCAATGACCTCAAAATCTTAGGGCGCTCAGCTATCCATTTAAAAGTGTCTTCAGTCGCAACATCTCCCATTCCAATGAAGGATGTGAGCACCATCAATTTACTTGCGGATGAAAACAATGTGACGCGTAGGTACTCCTCCAGCGGCGGAACACAACCATTGTAGTACAATCTCGCCTCCTCATGGTATGCACTCACCACCTCTTTCATCTAAACAAACAGCATGTTTGTGAGAGACCGTTTTAGGCACATATCGAAAGAAATTCAACGTGGGGTCGAAAATTGGGTACTTACTGCTAGTACTGCATAGTCGTGAGCATACGTTTGTCCCCCAGTGTTAGCAGTCTCTTCATAAATCTGGTCGTACATATCCAGAAATACGTTGTAGAACCATCCCAGGTAATCTGGCAATTCTTTTGCTGCATCTCGATCCCATCTGAAACATATGTTTGTGGGGTTGCAAATTAACCTCTGAAACACACACTTAATGTTGTTGTTACGGCAATAACGTGGCGTTCAATCGGTTTGTACCTTTCAACGGCTTGATCAAACATTTCTAGTTCTTCCATTGTACCATAATCATCATAAATGTCATCGACGACCGTCAGCATCATGATGATTTTAGCGAGCACACTTCTAGCAAGCGCAAATGCCGGCTCGAAGTATACGCCTAATGACCAGAAGTAGCACTCTGCAACCCGATCTCTCGCCCAAGGCAGCTTTCTAGAAATGTCAAGGTTCTTCCACCACCTTGCATAACCAGATATTCCTTACCACTTCACCACAAGAATTGATGGAAAAATGAGTTCAATCCGTGGAAATATACCTTGAGAGGATCCCAAGCTCCTGCCGATGTTGTTCCTGTAGGGAGTTAAAATCAAGTACAGCCAAGGAGTAGAGGGTGTTGTCTCTTGAGGGATCTTCCCTGTAGATAGGGATGTACTGCCTCATCTCGAGCCGCGGGAATCCCTTTCGTATCGGTGTTCTTAGCGCGTGGCGGGCCTGCTTTTTTAGAAGGTCATCCCCAGGGCAGGCCTTAATTTCATGGATTGATTGGAGACGTGCAGTGGTGAACTTGTTTGCCTCATTGAGGATATCTTCTCCTTGGACCCGTAAATGACTAGCTTCGTAGAGAGTTAACAATCCTCGAAGTTCCGAATGCAACAATTTACAAAACCCCTCGCTTGTCCTGAACTTGGTGAACACCTCTGCAGACCGAAGACATCCTTTGAACATTCTTTCTCAGAAATTTAATCAAGTGAAAAATCTTAAATGAATAAGTTCATACCACTGGAGATTGGATAACCCTGTTGCCGCAGCAACCGAAAGAGAAGAGCGGTGGCATGAAGGTCGTCCACGCACATCCCGAAGCAATCATGGCTGCTCTCATACATTCTGTCCAAGCGCTCCGATATCGAAGCTTCAAAAAGGTAGGCGATGCCCAAACGCTGCAACTGATCGATTAAGTTCAGCTCCTCCAAGAGGCTGCCTTTGTCAACCTTGGCCGACAGCATGGCTTCAACCTCGGCTACAAGTCCCTCGATCTTGCGTCGATGTTCCTCCTCCAAGGGGCCGAAGTCCTACAGGGACACGAACAAGCCATCAACTAGAGAAACCTCGTTACGATCCAATGAAGAAATATCATGACTTTTGATTACGTCACGGACCAAGGAATCATCCTCGGGGGCATAACGGATGAAATGGTCGCCCCATACTGAAGGATGATAATCGGAGGATAGACGCTCCTCGGCTGCATGTTTGGCTCCAGTAATGGAGGAGTTGAAAGGAGTCGGTGCAGACATCGTCGCCTATTGTCTAGCGAAGGTAAAGGTAACTTTGGGCCGTGGTGGTGGTCGCTGGTGCCGGCATCCCAACTGTGGCGGGGCTTCTTATAGGACTGGAAAAACATGGTGATATGGCCTGACCTACTACTTCCCATCCACGCCTTAAATTGTCCAAAAATAACCAAGTTGTCCGAGAAGTCCTAGCAAATAGAATGGACACTAGTACTTAATATCTCATACCAAACGATCGTAATTAACATTAATATCGATCAAAGTCAACTTACAAAGATATGTTTCAAAGTACGAATAATAATTCTTTTATATAATTTTATAGTGGAAAAATGAAGGAAGATTGTAAAATTTATTCTTAATAAGAACATTATAGACGTGAACAGACAGTCAAAAGTTTTTATGCAACATGCCAAATCAAGCTATGTAACTTAACAACCTACTAACATTACGACACTTGATAAACATGAGACATAAGTTTGGAGCCGTGCACAGACGCTTGTTAATCAAAAGCAAATGTTTTGAATAATTGTCGCAGTTTCACGTACTTAGAAGATAAGAATTAGTAATTAGAAATCCCCGAATCTTCGACTCAAACTTATTTTCATACTAAGTCGGTGGCGACTTCGTAACAATTTACCTAGGTTAAACAATAATAACGTTTTTACGAAGTCATTTTGGATGACAGAATGGCAATACGAGTAGCTCCCGGGTCCTAAATCACGGGAGTCATTTTCGACGATTACATGTCGGAACTCACGGGAGTCCCGGACACGGGATTTTAGCCGTGATCATCTTGTAAGTGGTTCTGCATAACCACGAATGTCATCGGACCCATAAACAGAGGCGGAGGGACAACCTTCACTTTGAATGGCGTCCCCATCGCTGCCGCACAAATCCCCATTTCATGAAGTAGTATTATTTGTTGCATGGAGATTTAGGGGGATGGGGAGAAGGTGCTCCTGGCTGTAAATCTGTCTGTAGAAACGTTTCAGGGTGTCAAACGACAACAGCTCTGCAAACGGTGAGACGCCAGAAGTTGAGAAATTAGATCTGCTGATGGGAGTCTCAATCCGATTTGTCACTCGTCTGCTTTCCTTTCCGGGTGGATCATGATCAACATGAATTCCAGAAAGCATCAGTTAACTCATCGGTGTTGTTTCCAGATTTTACTTTAATCATGATTACTTATTTTGCAGGCTTGCCATATTCTAAAACTAGCAAAAGGACGAAATATTATGGCCATGGTGCTGAACAAGGACAACCTCAATGGTCAAAATTGGATTTCCGTAAGTTCGTACATGTCTCCCCAAATGTCGGTGCACTGTTCATACTAGTTCTGTTCTAAAACCAGTGTAATTCAGGAAAATAATTTGTGAAATATGGTAGATAGTTTTGAAATTCCGAAAATAAGGCTTTGAAATTAAACTTATAAAGTCCGATTTTACATATGAAGGAAATCGGACCTATAAAATTCGACTTCCAAAAAATCAGCTTAACGGAGTCACACTTTATAAGTCCGATTTTGAAAAATAAAAAATAAAAAAGGGAAGCCAGATTTATAATGTCCGACTTCCATAAAGGTTTTTTTTTTGAAGTAGAGCAAACCTCACATTAGAGTATTATTTTTGAAATTTCGAAACTGCTTGTTCTATTTTATATTTTTCTCCGGACTAACGTTAAAATGAAACAATGTCGCAATATATTATACAAAGAAAAAAGCTCATACACTGTTCACAAGTGGGGTCATTCAGGGTCAAATCCGTAAAATGATTGGTAAAAGTTTACGGTTCAAATTCGAGATGAAATCTAGGCATCGTGACGAGATACAATGTATGGACAAGTAATCAATTTTAAAATTAAAAATAGGGTTTTGTTATGGATAAGTAATCAATTTTAAAAACATAATTATTAATATTACTAAATAAAATTTTATAATTTCAATATATAATAAAATACGATAAAACACAACTTGTGAAAATTAAATACAAAAAACACCGGTTATGAAACATACCAAATTTTGAATCATTAAATTTGAATCACATTAATTGCGCTGCTCCAACACACCATAAATAACAAAACTCCTAAAAAATAGGCAAAATATACGTGTATAGCCTCAACTTTGAGCCAACTTTCTGTTTTGTCATTAACTTAGTTTGTTATATAATTTTGTCACCAACTTTTGTTTTTATTTTGATTTTGGCCAATCATGAGCCAAACAAGGCCTTAATATAGTTTGACCCATGTCCTATAATAGTGGAGTTTCGACCTCTCATTCATTCGTCTTATAATCCACTTTATCTGTAGTAGTCGCACCCCTAATAAAACATCATCCGACCTTCATCGATTTTTCATATTTTTTGACAACATTAGCAACTATCGTTAACTTCAGCTTCTAATTCACTTGATTTGTCCATCAAAATTTTATAATAAGAAAACAAATGAAAGGTTTCAATATTATTTCCCATTTTTTTATTTTTTTTCTTTTTAGTCGATAAATGAAAATTGTCTATTAAGGTCTGTTTGACTTACGCGCGATAAAATTCAAGATTGGTAAAAAAAACATTGATGACAAAATTATATAACAAACTAAGTTAACGACAAAATAGAAAGTTGACTCAAAGTTGAAGGGTTTTTCTTTAGTCTATTTATGCAATCTGATGCATCACGTATCAATCTATAATTCTATCTTTCAAAATCTAGAAACGGGCATTTGTTCAAAGTATAGTTTGTTTAGATTTGGCATCCATCTACATAAGGTTCTACGTTACAGAAGCTAGCGTCTGCAGAAAGTTCTGTTGTTCTCTGTCTCGCTTCTGTTGTAGTTTCCGCTATTGATGTAGGTTTTTTTTCCGCAACGTGAGAACCTACAATTGGTATCGGAGCCCCTGATCTTTCGGGAGCTGTGGAAGTCTTGTAAAGGTTTTGGAAAGTTGTTTCTCTCCTACAAAAGAAGATGGAAGCAAGCGGAAGCGTTTTTCTTCTACGACGCCTCTTATGTTTGATGGGGAGAACTATCAAGCGTGGGCGGTGAAGATGAGCACTTTCATGGAGGGTATTGACTTGTGGGAAGCAGTGGAGGATGATTATGAAGTGGCCCTACTCCTCGGCAATCCTACAATCAACCAAATACGGTTTCACAAGGAAAGAGTTACAAAGAAGGCGAAGGCGAAGTCGAGCCTCTATGCTGTAGTGTCATCCTCTATATTCAATCGGATCATGAAGTTTCCGACCGCAATAGAGATTTGGGATTTTCTGAAGATTGAGTACGAAGGTGATGAGAAGATAAGATGTATGAAAGCTTTAAATCTGATGCGAGAATTTGAGAGACAACAAGTGAAAGAGAATGAGGCTGTGAAGGATTTTTCGGATAGATTGATCAATTTGTCTGACAGAATCATAGTTATGAGCACATATATGTAGGATGATCGGATCGTGCAGAAGATTTTGGTGTCGTTACCATAAAGGTTTGAATCTACGATTTCTTCTCTGAAGAACGCCAAGGATCTATCCGATATAAGGCTGGCGGAGTTGTTGAGTGCATTGGAAGCTCAAGAACAGAGAAGGCTTATGAGAAGGGAAGTTCCCGCAGAAGCCATGGAAGGAGCCTTACAGCGAGGTCACAGTTGAGAGCTAAGAAAAGAAGCCATGGAACCAACAGAGAGTGTATGCAGAAAGTTCAGGCAATAACAGAGGTCCTACTAAACAGAGGCATCCTTCTGAGAGTGGTTTTACTTATCAGATAGAAAGGTTTGATCCTTGCAAACACTGTGGAGGCACAAATCATCCACATTTCAAGTGCTGGAGGAGGCCAGATGTGAACTGCAATAATTGTCAAAAGTTCGGGCATATTGCAAGATTTTGTCAGAAGAAGGATTCTCAGCAAAACGATACAGAAGGTTCTGCAAATAACGAGGTAGAGTTGATGTTTACAGCTTCTTGTTTTGCTACAGGTATGATCGTAGAAGTTGGTTGGTGGATAGTGGATGCACCCACCACATGTCGTACGATGAGATGTCATTTGTAAGTTTAGATCGAAATTTATGTGCTAAAGTGAAGATCGGAAATGGTGATTACATCGATGTTGAAGGAAGAGGAGAAGTAGTCGTTGATGGTCCAAAAGGTAGAAAGTTGATAAGTGATGTATTGTATGTACCTAAGATTGATCAGCATCTTTTGAGTGTTGGTCAACTCGTGCAGAAGGGGTACAAAGTGATGTTCGAAGAAGGGTTCTGTTCGATAACAGATTCTTCTGGGAAGGAGATACTTAAGATTCAGGTGAAAGAAATGTATTTCTCCTTTGATCCCGTGTCAGAGAGTCAACAAGCTATGTGACTCAAGTTAATAAAACAGAGGTTTGGCACAGAAAGTTGGGGCAATTTCACAGCAAAGATCTAGAGTTTGTGCAGAAGAATGAGATGGGAATAGGACCTCCTGTTCTACAGAAGGTTGCATCCGATTGCAAGATATGCTAGCTGGAAAAGTAAACCAGACTTTCTTTTGAGAGTTCAAGTCTGAGAGAGACTGAAATGGTATTTGGGGGCATATATGTCAAGTTCTTTGAAGAAGAGAAGTGGAATTGGGCGAGTAGAAGGTCTGATTCTGAGCAAACTTGGCTTATGTCACAGAAGCCTATTTTGGAGGAACAGAATGTTCAGGAACGGAATGTTGAGGGACAGAACGTCGAGCAACAACTCAGTTATGAACAACAGGCTGATGATCCAGTGCAGATGGGGTACAAAGTGATGTTCGAAGAAGGGTTCTGTTCGGTAACGGATTCTTCTGGGAATGAGATACTTAAGATTCAGATGAAAGAAAGGTATTTCTCCTTTGATCATGTGTCACAGAGTCAACAAGCTATGGCGACTCAAGTTAATGAAACAGAGGTTTGGCACAGAAAGTTGGGGCAATTTCACAGCAAAGATTTAGAGTTTATGCAGATGAATGAGATGGGAATAGGACCTCCTGTTCTACATAAGGTTCCATTCGATTGCAAAACATGCTTGCTGGAAAAGCAAACCGGACTTGCTTTTGAGAGTTCAAGTCTGAGCGAGAATGAAAAGCTATTTTGGGGCAGAGATGTCAAGTTCTTTGAAGAAGAGAAGTGGAATTGGGCGAGTAGAAGGTCGGATTCCTAGTAAACCTGGCCTACGTCACATACGCCTGTTATGGAGGAACATAATGTTTAAGTACGGAATGCTGAGAGACATAACGTCGAGCAGCAACTCAGTTCTGAACAACAGGTTGATGATCCACCGATAAGAGGTACACGATCATTAACTGATGTTTATGAAAGATGTATTGTTGCAGTATTGGAACCTGCTAGTTTTAAGGATACAAAGGAAGGTAGAATGTGTCTAGCAACAATGCAGGAGGAGATTTGTGAAGAGCAATGTACGTGCGCCTTCCGGCCTAGCACGCACATGGCGGTTTGAACGACCCGAGGATCCGGGCCCGGTCCCCAAGGCCCAACCGGTTGACTTCACGACTCGAGCGTCGGACACTGCGGAAGGGAATTGGGTGATCCCTCCCTGGGTTTCTAACTGGGCCTGCTCGGGCCCTAGCCGACCGTCTCTATTTTCCTAAGAGGTGGCGAGCGAAAGGCGGAGCATGAACCGAAGAAGGAACTTTCGGGAGAAATCGGAAGCGGCTCGTGTCGTATGTTCCTCATCCAAAATGGCTTCGTAAAAATGTTGTTGTTGTTTAACCTAGGTAAACTAAACGGAGTCGCCACCGACTTTATTTATAAAGGCTGTTTAAGTCGGAAAAAAAACAGTTGGTTTGGGGATTACTAGTTACTAACTCTTACTTTCTAAAATGCGAAAAAAGGGAGGTGGCGTTTGCTCCAAAAGATTCAGGCTTTTTCTTTTGTTTAACGGGCATTGGACCCGATCCGGGCATGACTCCGGACTCATGTCAATGTTTTACGGGCGTTGAACCCGATTCAGGCTTTGGACCCGAACTCATGTTTGTTGATAGCAAACAACATGCGACAATAAACCTATGAACCTAAGGCATGCGGAAAAGCACAAACAATTATTGAGATCAAAGGGGGCGGGGAAGGTTGGTGACCGTGGACCTATGCACTTGGGCTCACAGCCCGTTACAAGTGGATTTTATATCTTTTCAGGGAGACCCGCACCTCCCCTTTTGTACCGCATGTGGTGGGAGCCGCTTGATGATCTTGACATCGCAAGCAGAAAGATTCACGCGCCTTCGACAATCCTTCGAGAAGCTTGGGCCGGGCCTTTGAAATTTGTGCATCCGTTGTACATGCATAGACCAAAAGACGAATTATAAGTTATACGATATTAGAGCCTAAGAATTCATATGTGTTTTAAGTAAATAAACAGATGATCATGTTCATCAAACACCTTGTAACTTAATCATATTACAAAGAGTTACTTAATCACGAATTTCAACTAACACTAATTGCACACAATTCAGAAAACGATTTATAACTTTGGCTGTGATTGTCTAATTCAATCAAAATTTAAACCAACAGATCCGAAACTTAATGACGAGTTTGCATATAAAATTTCATGAAAATCTCCCAAAATCAATGAACAAAAATGGCTGCCCAGAAAAGTGGAACAGTTTGCATAAACGGTGTTGTTCCTATCATATCTTGGTCCTTGAATGTCCATCAAAGTGAAAAATGTTTTCACAGAAATGTAAGGCGATGAAGAATGCACATATAAAATTTCACATGGATCCAACGGTTGGATCGTAACATATACACGTGCAAAAAGTCATATTATTCTGTAGACTCGATCTGACTCCGACCGGGTAAAGTTCCAGGAAAATGCAAAACATGACATACACAGAACGACAAAATGTATATGATATGTCAAAATTACCAAGATGAAATGAAGACCATATCTATAAAATTTTGCAACGATCCAATGGTGGGATCTGCAGTTATTGAATAAAGAACATGATAGCGACAATCAGGAAATCTTACGGAGTATACAGTCTGTTCGTAAGATTGTTTCATATTATGCTAGAATCTTCAACGGTTGATATAAAATGTATAGAACAATATTAAAGTCTAATTTCACTTCAAAAAATTTGAGTAAGATCCAACGGTTAGATCTCACGAAACTTCCCTGGAAGCGATAATGCAACAGGCTGTCCTGCTGCGGCCAGCAAAAGTGGCGACCGTTTCAGGGGAAATAACTCGATCCTCGATTGTCCAAAAATTAAAACAAAACTATTCCCAAAATCATCACTCATTGTAGATCATTTGATCTTTTGGGGTCTAGGTTGGAAAACGTTCGTAACCTCATTGAAAAAATCAGCCTTTGGAGGGGTTGCCACAGAAAATAACTGAAATAGAAGCCCGGGAGATGTCCCGACACTTCAGTGCCACAAATGAATGCAAAATCGACCCCCAAAGCTACTGTGAAAGCTTTGAGGGCTACAAGACATACGAAAGTGTGTTTCGGGAGAAGTTTAAATTATTACGACATTTTTCCGCCGTGATCTAATATCGGATGATGGTGGCGCGCCGGTTGTCCCTTGTCTGTAACTTCGGCTGTTATGACCTTGTCCGAAGGCTCGCTCCTCACCCCATGGTATGTATGGTATGCCAAAAAAGAAAGGGAACTACGGAGTCAGCATATTGAACATGGTAGAAGCATGCTGGAGTTAACAAAGTGAGAAGAAGTCTTACCAAGGGGTTACCTCGCCCTGGGGTGGCCTGAGGAGGATGAACAACGCCGGGAGGGTGTCGGCTAGTAGGCTGGTCGGGAGGCTTTGGCTCGTCAGCACTGGAGAAGGGGAGTCATTGGCTCCGGTTCTATGCATACGTTGGGAGGAGTTGGCCTCCGGTTGTATGTGGAGGAATTTGTGTCCAATTCCCCGGAAGGGGAGGTGGAATCTCTGGTTGATAAAGAGGGAGGATCAACGTCTGAGAGGAGAGATGTCTCCCGGAGCCTCTGATTGTCTGATAGGGGATGGACGAGGCTTTGGCTTTTGGGGAATTTCAGAGATCCTCTGATGGAGAATCTCTGATTTCTTTTTTTTACCTCTATGATTATCTGATTGAGATTGCATGAAGTATCTGAAAAATGTCTAGGTTCGTCCTCTACTTGATGGGAGACGATCGTTTCTTTCCCAAATCTCCACTTTTGATTTCCCTCTTTTTTTAAAAAATTTTGATGAATTAATTTTTTAATTTTTTCTAATCGCCCGATTGCCAAATTTATTGATTGCCCCAATTTATTATTATTTTTTCCAATTTGGGGTATTACAAGCAACGAGAAGGTTTCGGCTATGCAGAACTTGAGCATAAAGTGAAGTTCTACTATCTTAGAAGAAGATTTAAATGGCTCAAGAAGAAGATTGGTGTTTATCAGGGCTTGATCCAAGGAAGAGTTTGTTGGTGATAATAATGGAGATTAAATGTTGATGTTAGTGGATAGTTAATGAGTTGGATGGTGACAAAGATTAAATAAGGTTTAGTGGATTAAAGTTAATGTGTGCTACTTAATGGTGTAATTGAAGGGTTTTTTTAGTCTATTTATGTAATCAGATACATCACGCATCAATCTATCATTCTATCTTTCAAAATCTAGAAACGGGCATTTCCTCAAAGTATTGTTTGTTTAAATTTGGCCTCCATCTACATAAGGTTTTGCGCTACAGAAGCTAAAGTCTGCAGAAGGTTCTGTTGTTCTCTGTATCGCTTCTATTGTAGTTTCCGCTATTGATATAAGTTTGTTTCCGCAACGTGAGAACCTACAGAATCATCCTCGGGGGCATAACGGATGAAATGGTCGCCCCATAGGGAAGGATGATAATCGGAGGATAGACGCTCCTCGGCTGCATATTTGGCTCCAGTAATGGAGGAGTTGACAGAAGTCGGTGCAGACATCGTCGCCTGTTGTCCAGCGAAGGTAAAGGCAACTTTGGGCCGTGGTGGTGGTCGCTGGTGCCGGCATCCCAACTGTGGCGGGGCTTCTTATAGGACTGGAAAAACATGGTGATATGGCCTGACCTACTTCCCATCCACGCCTTAAATTGTCCAAAAATAACCAAGTTGTCCGAGAAGTCCTAGCAAATAGAATGGACACTAGTACTTAATATCTCATACCAAACGATCGTAATTAACATTAATATCGATCAAAGTCAACTTACAAAGATATGTTTCAAAGTACGAATAATAATTCTTTTATATAATTTTGTCGTGGAAAAGTGGAGGAAGATTGAAAATTTATTCTTAATAAAATCATTTATAGATGTGAACAGATTTTATGGAACATGCCAAATCAAGCTATGTAAACCTAACAACCTACTAACATTACAACACTTGATAAATAGGAGACACGTTGGCATAAGTTCGGGGTCATGCCCAGATCGGGTCCAACGCTTGTTAATCAAAAGCAAATTTTTTGAATAATTGCCACAGTTTCGCATGCTTAGAAGGTAAGAGTTAGTAATTAGGAATCCCCGAATCGTCGACTCAAACTTATTTTCAAACTAAGTCGGTGGTGATTTCGTAACAGTTTACCTAGGTTAAACAATAATAACCCTTCTACGAAAAGGTGAAGAGCGTCTCGAGAAAATCTCTGTTGAGCATATAAATATTATATTAAAAAGATACTCAAGATTCAAATATATTAAAATATATTTTCAGCAAATATTTAATCAGTTTCTTCCTTAAAGAACTTTACAACTGCCAAACAATCTCATAAAGTGGAGAATGTGATCAAGAACCACCGAGGAGAACCTGTCGATTGAAGACGTCTATAAAAATCCCAATTGGATTATCTACAAAAAAAAACACCGACACAAAAAACAAAAATTCAGAGTCTTTTACCTTTTCCCTAAAAAAAAAACCAATACAACAAACAAAAACTCTGATTCTTTTACCTTTTATTCTTGTTCAGAACCTTCCAACCACAGCGCTGTCGATTCTGTCTAGCGTTGTTGACGCACTTCCGTCCAGTCATTGCCGTTGATTCTGTCCGGCAGTGTTGACACGTCTCCGTCCATCATCTTGATTCTATCTGGCGCTGTTGACCTGCCACCACTTCGAATCCACCCTCCACCCTCGGTGCCGTTGCATTAAATTTCGGTGTCGTTGACGTCCGACCGCAGTTTCACAAGGGTGAATTCCATTAAAGGAGTTTGCCTCGATCGCCGTTCATCCGCCGTTGATCGTCGTGAAGCGTCACCAAGTCATTCATGTTGTTTCCATTCAAGTCTTGTAAGTGCAACGCTGTAAACTCGATAGTATTGCATTAAATTCCTTTGTTGTGTTTGCTCTTTATATTTGCACTTGTTCACTTTGCGGTGACACACTAAACAGTGTAAATCCAGTACCGTCATATTATGTTTTGGTATTGCGTTTACTTTCACTTTACGACGACCACACTATCACTGTAAAACTCGATACGTGTTGTGAGAAACACAAATTCCGTGTTAACACGTTTTTGACGACCACAGTAGGAATACTTCGATAAAATCACTTCCTACACACGATCTGTAAAATTCGATACGTGCTGCGGGGAACAAATTCCCGCGCCAACACGTTTTTGGCGACCACAATGGAAACCAATCCAGTTGAAAGAAAGCAGGATGTGCCCATTCGGCTAAAACCAAACAAGAGTTTGGTAGTGCTATAAGAGTCTTAAAACTGGAACTGGCAGAAAGTCATAGGAAATTAGATTTATAAAGTCCGATTTTGCTTATGAAGGAAATCGGACTTATAAAATTCGACTTCACAAAGCACCTTAAGGAAGTCATACTTTATAAGTCCGATTTTAAAAAATAAAAACAGAAAATGGAATCTGGATTTATAAGGTTAGACTTTAGTTTCCAAACTATTTGTTTTATTTCATATTTTTCTCCATACTAACGTTAAAATGAAGCAATGTCGCAATATTTTCTACAAATAAAAAAAATCGTACACTATTCACAAGGGGAGTCTTTCAGGGCTAAATCCGTAAAATGATTGGTAAAAGTTTACGGTTCAAATTCGTGATGAAATCTAGGCATTGTGACGAGATACAATGTATGGATAAGTACTCAATTTTAAAAACATAATTATTTATATTACTAAATATAGTTTTATAATTTCAATATATAATAAAATACGATAAAACACAACCTATGAAAATTAAATACAAAAAACACTGATTAGGAAACATACCAAATTTTAAATCACTAAATTTAAATCACATTATTAGGCTGCTCCAACACAACAAAAAAACATAAAAAATATACCTTAACCTAATTCAAATAACTTATTCATTAATTCGATTTTTAATTTCTTGCTGAATAATAATGACATAATAAACGCATCATTCGATTCCTCGAGAGTAAAATCTCATTGCGAAAAGCATTTATTAATTCCTCTGACAAAGAAGGAACTTGAAATATATTATCCTCATTATTTTTTATTTTAGTAACCAACTAGAAACATCTTCTCGCGTATTTGAAGGTTCGTGAATTTGGGTTCATATTTTGCGTAGACATTCTAATAGTGGATTCACCTTTACTAATATGTGGATATACCGTTAATGTGCGATTAGTTTGCGAAATGACGGAAGGAATGGAATTGAATGATTATTTAGTTTCACAAGAGTTATAGTCAATGTTAAACTATATAATATAAATCAAGCATCACCTAATAACTTAATTTTACAGATCAAACGATAAAGTTCCACGAAGTATTAGAGCGATCCCGGTTCAAATCTCGCGCATGCAAAATCTCAAAAAATTATGGCAAAAGGCCAAAATGACTGCCTAGCCTTAAATCAAGGGCCCGTAGCAAAAAAAGATCCTAGTTCGGTTCAGGTTGAGAGGCGTGTTAAACTATATAATATAAACCAGTAAGCTTTCTACAGCCACCAAACGAAAGAATTTATTTCGGTCATGGAATACAATTCCCTTCTCCATTTCAGTTCTCCTCCCATTCCATTTCCTCTCTGATTTTGCGAACCAAACACCCGATTAATGTTTTGTTAATTTAGAAGGTTCAATGTCATCCTCTTTAATCATTTAATGTAAAGAGTGTTTTTTTTAACCAGATTCTTTGATGTCATCCTCGTCCCTTCTGCCCAATTCTCTTCTCATCACGCAACTCCCGGTTAAAATGGGAGAAAAGGAAAAGATTAAATCTGCTGGTTAGTGTGAAAAGACGTTGCTTAAATTATATGTTAATATATGATCCAGTTCTAACCGTCCAGAAAAATGATTCAATGGGCCGGCGGCAGAGCGGTACATGATGAGGCCAGACGACGGTCGTGTCGTGATTTTGGCGTCGTCATAAACCATTCTTGGTCACTTCAGAGAATGACACGTCATCGTCTTCGTCCGCCCAATCTAGGAGGTTGAATGTATCCAATGATTTGTTTGCCTGTCGTGATCGGTAGTTCCCCATAAACCCTTGGTCGAAGTGCAGCTCGTAAGGGTCGGCGTCGAGTTCCCCAAGAGGAGTTCGTAAGGGATCCGATCCGTGCTCCATCGATGGCCGGTAGCAGTGTGCAAGACCGTCGGCCACGAGCTCCATGTCCTCCATATCAAACTGCTTATCCTCAGCCTCGTCCTTCTCTTTGTAATACCTCAAAATTATTACATAGGCCATAAATTACCATTTCTTAGCCCATCATCACATAGGTTCAGTTTAAAATAACATAGTTTAAGCCCATAGGTAGGTCCAACCTTCATTTTGAAACTAACAAAAGGGCCGAAGCCCACTTCAAGCCCTGTCAAGGTTCTTCCACCACCTTTCATTACCAAAACTCATAATCCTTTTCTCTATTATCCAATTTGAAACCCAATTTTCAAATGAAAGAAAATCATCTTATCGGTCATTTTTTTCCTGGGATTTGAGCAAAGATTTCAATTTCCAATTTGGAGCAATTACCAATTATCTTATATAATTGAAATTTTCAGTTCAGATCTGAAAGGTGACTCAATTTGGAATATGCAAAACTCTGGCAAGAGGATAAAAAATGTAACAGAAGTTCCAAATTTATTTCAACATATTACTTATATAAAATCTTGATCAATATTTTGATGAATGCTTCTGAGGATTCGATCCATGTTCACATGTCAACAAAGAAACTAAGAGCTCAAAGAAACTATTTCTCAGATCTGCGCCATGGCGAACTCCTAGGAAACCCCAGAACTAGACATCAGTACAACTATATAAAAATCTCTTGCAAATTTTCAAAAATTTTGCCCCTATTTTGATTAGGGTTTTAATTAATTTCGAGGTGATGATGCAAGGAGGGTATTATTTTAGTATTTACCTTATCTTCATGACTGGATTCCTCGGAGACGAGATCTGCATCATCCCGGCCATGCCGCAGTCGACCATCACGGTGCTCCCTAGTAAGGTCGACCGCAGTTATTGTAATTGTAGTCGCCATTGCACTTGAACCTCCCCAAGGAAGGAGGAGGGGCCGGCTCCCGCGCGGCCACGAGTGGAAAAGTCTCACACGTTAGCATCTGCGAGAACATCTGGCCCTGAGAGGATGGGGGCCCGACCCCGTCGTTGCTCTCCTCCTCTCCGTCGACGAACTGCAGCCCGAAAGTTGGGGGCTTGTTGCTATCGTGTCGTGAGGCGGCATCCAGCTCAGTCCCGTCGTGAAGGAGGGGGTCCCCTGTGTCGGAGAACGGATCGCCGAAGCGCTCATCCCTAAGGGTTGCACTGTCGTTATCCCTAGAGATCGTAGCGAATCCTCTTGGCCAGTCAGGGACGGACGTCGGGGGAAGGGAAACGATGTTTGAGCCGGAGGAAGACACGAGCGGACAACGTCAGTGAGGTCCCCAGCAGCCTGGAAGCTATCCATCATCAAGATTTCCCTGTTACTACAACATGGGATTTTTGCATGGGTTTCTTAGGTTGCATTAAAATCGAAGTGGCTACGATTAAAACTATTTTGGGATTTGAGATTTGGACTCTTTTCTTTGTCCTTTCTGGGTGGATTGAGAAGAAAGGAATTGGTTGATGATGAAGATGATTCAAGAGAAATAGTCCAGAATTTAGACAAAGAAAATTAAATAAAAATATAAAAAGAACACAAGGTTGGCAAACGCGCTGACTTTAGTTTAAATCTAATTTATTTTGCTTAGGGCATCAAACTAGTGGTGGATTCGTTTCGTTAATCTCCCTTCGAGTAATAACTATACGACCAAGAATTACGAGCCCTCAAGTAGTTAAAGGATAATGTGGGGGGATAATCTGCGTCGTCGGCCGTGCACAGAACTTGCTCGTCGCACATGCCATTGCAGGGTACCTTAACATTGATTTTGGATCGAAATTTCGTGTGTTTATGTTAGCAAGTAGTCATTAGGATTGGAACGTTGTTTTTTCGTTCTAATTAAATATGTGATTAGTGTAAGTAATGAATTTTTATAGGGATTTGTGAGACTGACCCAAACCAATCACTGACCATCTTAAAAGGGTCAAAATCCAGCTAACGGTCTTCGAATTAGGAGTGAGAAAAAAATTCCGAAATTCCAAATACTGAATCGAAATTTTGGCATTTCGGTATTTGGAATTCGGTATTTGGTTCGGTTTTATGTTTTCGAGAAAGTTCGGTTTTTGGTTCGATTTCGGTGTTTTTAGATAATTAATTCGATATTCCAAACATATTATTGGCCCGTTTTATTATTGGGCTTTTGGCCTATGGTCCATGGTCATCTTTTTTTCGGCCCACAAAAATTGTCAAGACGGCCCAGGATTAGTGTGCCACTCCTCCTCTCAGTCTTCCCCAATCCGAACGGAGCTCCGATCCGTGCTCCTCTCCCCGATGGCGACAGCTCCGTTCTTTCATCGACCGCTCTGTTCCGACCACACTTCTGCTCTTGTCTGATCTATCTCGCTACCCTCTTTTCCCGGGTTTGATTACTCAGGCGTCGTCGAGGTGGTCGGCCTCGGGGTGTGATTTGATCTTATCCATTTCAAATCAAGGTTAGGGTTTTCTTTTTTGACTGCTGATAAAACAGTGGTGACTAAAAGGAATGTGGCGCACTCGAGGAGGCATACTTGAAGGGGAAGAGGGTGTTTGTTAGGGTAGATCTGAACGTCCCCCCTCGATGACAGCCTCAACATCACCGATGATACCAGGATCAAGGCCGCTATCCCTACCATCAAATACCTCATCTCTGACGGCTCCATTGTCACCCACTCCTCCCACTTGGTCTTTCCCCCCTTTCTCTTTTTTCCTTTTTTTTCTCCTTTCTTTTTCGGCCTTGTGTCTTACCCCTTCGATGTTTCCTTAAATTCAGTGCCGTCCTAAGGGTGTCACCCAGAAGTACAGCCTAAAGCCCCTTGTGCCCCGGCTGTCCCAACTCCTTGGTGTGGATGTCAGCCTTATCCCTACTCACGACCCCTTATCCCTACGTCCCCGGTTGACCCCTAACCCTTTCCCTCTCATCACTTTTTCCGCAGGTTAAGAAGTTGAGAAACTTGTTGCTGAGACCCTCGAGGGAGGAGTTCTGCTTCTTGAAAATGTTAGGTTCTACAAGGAAGAGGACAAGAATGATCCGGAATTCGCCAAGAAGCTTGCTTCTCTTGTAGATGTCTATGTCAACTATGCATTCGGGACTGCCCGTAGGGTGCTTGTTTCCACGGGAGGTGTAGCGAAATACTTGAAGCCCTCCGTTTTAGGATTTCTTATGCATAAGATTTGTACCTCTAATTTATGGGCTTGGATTTTTTTTATTGGCATTGGATTTATAGTTGGCCCAACTGAAAATTCAAAAGATCCAAATAAGGAACCGGAATACTGAAATAATTTCAATGGTATTTGGAATTTTATAATTCGGTTTGGCATTTGGAGGATAAAAAATTAAAAGTTTGGAATTTGAAATTTCGGTATTTGATTTGATTTAGGTTCTCAATACCGAATGCTCACCGCTACTTCGAACACAAGAGTCGGAGACGATCGGACAAAGAGCTATGTAGGGCCATCTAGACACGTTCATGGTTTAGTTTGTAAGTCGTATAATCATGGACATCTTTTTTTTAATGTGTTTTGATAAGTAATTCGAAATAAAGATGTTTAAATAGGAAAATAAACAAAAATATAGTTTAATGTAAGCAAGTCATCCGACTTCTCACGTAGTCGAATCCGTGAATTTTGGAAAAAAGAACTGGGCATTGCACTCCACAGTGCTCACATTTAAGTTAAAAAAAGTAATAATTATTATAGTTAAAAACTGATGATGAAATGACAATTCAACTAGAAAATTGCAAAGCTTTTTCTTAACAGTATTTTCCGTAATTTCAAGTTATACAAAATTTATGAATAGGTTACCGATTTTACTAAAATACTTTAAAAGATAATTAATTTGAAATATCTAGTTGTTTCTTCATTAATTTACTGACTTAAAAAAGGAAGAAGTTTTAAAATTTAATTGGTGATGTTCATCACAAAGTTTATTGATGTTTTTATTGAAAATTTTTAGAGAGCCCCCGTTACACAAGAAAAACACTCCCATTTGTCGGGTAACACCATCCATCACGCCTTATTAATAGCATGTCGCGCGCGGGGACATCGGGCCCGAGGGGAACACGCGTCACATTGTCAGTGGCTCGGCGATCACGGAACGAATGTACTCCTTGAGGTTGGTCTTGGAATTGGTGAAATTATCTTGGTCCAAGTACAACATGTGGATCGTGCTTGTGTAGTTCAGGATCAGAGTGAGAAGCGGCATTGCAATCGGGGTTGGACGGAGACACTCCTGGTTTATGTCCTTCCACGCGTCGATGACTCTGGCATAAAGCACCTCTTTGGCTTCCTCCTCCGTTGCGCCCATGTGCTCTTTCATGTAACACGCGACTGCAGACACAAAGTGGCCTCTCTTCTTCTCGAGCTGTCAAAAGCAACGCGTTCGGACAGAAATCTAGATGACCGTGATTTCTTTCGTGTGATCCCGGGAGAACGAGTAAAGGATGAGGCTGGGTACCCTTACCTTATGGCCACGTAAATCATCCATTATCCGGGAAACGATCTCCAATGCCCTCAAAATCTTAGGGCGCTCAGCTATCCATTTAAAAGTGTCTTCAGTCGCAACATCTCCCATTCCAACGAAGGATGTGAGCACCATCAATTTACTTGCGGATGAAAACAATGTGATGCGCAGGTACTCCTCCAGCGGGGGAACACGACCATTGTAGTACAATCTCGCCTCCTCGTGGTATGCACTCACCGCCTCTTTCATCTAACAAACAGCACGTTTGTGAGAGACCGTTTTTGGCACATATCGAAAGCAATTCAACGTGGGGTCGAAAATTAGGTACTCACTGCTAGTACTGCATAGTCGTGACGATACGTTTGTCCCCCAATGTTAGCAGTCTCTTCATAAATCCCGTCGTACACATCCAGAAATACGTTGTAGAACCATTCCAGGTAATCTGGCAATTCTTTTGATGCATCTCGATCCCAACTGAATCATATGTTTGTGGGGTTGCAAATTAACCTCTGAAACTCACAATTATTGTTGATGTCACGGCAATAACGTGGCGTTCAATCGGTTTGTACCTTTCTACGGCTTGATCAAACATTTCCAGTTCTTCCATTGTACCATAATCATCGTAAATGTCATCGATGACCGTAAGCATCATGATGATTTTAGTGAGCTGTAATACCCCAAATTTTCCCATTAAATATCCTTCATTTTGTTTTCTTTAAATGAATATTATTTTTAAAAAAAATTAACAAAACTCATTCAAAATGAAGATCTAGCCCATATACATAGACATGGGCCTCTAATTTCTTTAATGACATGGTCAAAGCCCATTCAAAATTTACTTTTCTTTTATTAATTAAAAAAGTGACGAAATTGTTAATAAAAAATCAAATCATTTGCATTAAATCATTACAATCATGTTTAGCAGATTCATTAATTCCGGCCCAAAAAATAATATGTTACCTTCTTTGTCCATATGATGAACCTAGACACAATCCCTCTAACCCTTCATACAATCTTCAATTAGACAATAATCAGACGTAAAAAAAAAAAAAAAATCAATCAGGATCTCTCGAATCCTCTCCTTCCTAGAAACAAAACCTCCCCAATCTCCGATCAAAAGGATACTCTTCAGATAATCAGGGAGGCTCCCTATTAGAGAATCAGGACAGACAGACGTTCCTCCCTCTGGGGAACAGGAGACTCTACCCCCTCCGGGGAATCGGAGGCCAACTCCTCCTCCGTACACATCAACACCGGAGCCAAGGACTCCCCCTCTCCAGTGCTGACGAGGCAAAGTCTCCCGACCAGCCTACCAGCCGGCACCCTCCCGGCGTCGTTCATCCTCCTCGGGCCACCCCGAGGCGAGGTAACCCCCTCGGTGAGACCTCCTCTCACTTTGCTAATTCCAGCATGCTTCTATCATGTTCGATATGCTGACTATGTCGTTCCCTTTCTTTTCGGCCTACCACACACACCATGGGGTGAGGAACGAGCCTTCATACAAGGTCGTAACAGCCAAAGACAAAGGACAGCCGGCGCGCCATCTCCCGCCGACACTTAACCACAACGTAAACAGGTCGTAATCATTTAAACTCCTCTCGAAACGCATTTTCGGACGTCTTTTAGACCTCAAAGCTTTCACGGTAGCTTTGGGGTCGATTTTACATTCATTTGTGGCATGGAAGTGTCGGGACATCTCCCGGCCTTCTATTTCGATTGTTTTCAGTGGTAACGCCTCAAAAGGCTCTTATTTTCGAAGAGGTTACGGACGTTTTCGAACCTTGAACCCAAAAGGTCAAATGATCTACAATGAGTGATGATCTTGGGGATATTTTTATTTTAATTTTTGGTTGATCGATGACCAAGATATGCCCCCCCGAAACTAGCGCCACCTTCACTGACCGCGACAGAATAGTCTGTCGCAGTGTTACTTCCGGGATTGCTGGAGATCTAACCGTTGGATCTTGTTCAAAATTTTTGAGCAGAAACTAGACTTCAATATGGTTGTTTACATATATTAACTAACCGTTGAAGTTTCTCTAATAACAAGATATGACCTCGTGAACAGACTATACACCAAGTGAGGTCTGCCGAGCGTTGCTACTTCACTCTTTGCATAATACCGGTGAATCAAACCGTTGGAGTATTCTCAAATTTTGTAGATATTTTCTTCACTTAATCATGATGACTTTGACATTTCATATGCATTTTTTCACAATGTGGATGAAAAGATATCAATTTTGTTCCCACAGCTCAGGTCAGCCAAACTGGACAAGCTATCTATATTTCTTCCGATTTTTGCACGAGCATACCTTACGATCCAACCATTGCATCTATGTAAAATTTTACACATGAATTCTTCATTGCCTTGCCTTTCTGTAAAGTCCTTTTGCACTCCGATCAGACATTTGAGGACCAAGATATGATAGGAACAACACTATTGGTGCAAATTGTCCTTCTTCTCCGGACAGCCACCTTAGTTCCTTGATCTTGTGAGATTGTACCGTTAGATTTTTATAAAATTTTATATGCAAACTCCCCATTATGTTTCAAATCTATTGGTTCAAATTTCAATTGAATCGTAAAATCCGAGTCAAAGTTATAAACTACTTTCTGAACTATGTGTAATTCGCATTCGTTGTGTTTCGTGATTATGTAACTCTTATCATTTGAACATTCTAATCAAATTTCCATTTTATATTACATGAAAAATCAACCAATGATTTCGAGGATTCGACAAAGCGACTCCGAGGAAACCCGTGGTGGAAGCACGTCTCGAAAGCGGTCCAACTGATGGGCCCAGTTGATGTAAAGCCCCCCCGGTCGGGCCTAAGGTACATGAGGGAGGTGCGGGCCTCCCGTTTTTCTTTATTTCCACATGTAACGGGTCGTGGGCCCAAGTGCATAGGCCCACGATCATCACCATTCCCCGCTCCCTTTGATCTCAATAATTGTTTGTGCTTGGCCGCATGCCTTAGGCTCATAGGCTTATCATCGCATGCTGTTTTCCAAACACACTTGAGTTCGGGTCCAAAAACTCGAATCGGGTCCAACGCCCGTAAAACATTGACATGAGTCCGGAATCATACCCGGATCGGGTCCAACACCCGTTAAACAACAGCAAATCTTTTGGAGCAAACGCCACCTCCCTTTTCGCATGTTAGAATGTAAGAGTTAGTAACTAGGAATCCCCGAACCAACTGTTTTTTTCCGACTTAAACAGCATTTATAAATAAAGTCGGTGGCGACTCCGTTTAGTTTACCTAGGTTAAACAACAACAACATTTTTTACGGAGCCATTTTGGATGGGTAACGGCGACACGAGCCGCTCCCGATTCCTCCTGAAAGTTCCTTCTTCGGATCATGCTCCGCCTTTCGCCCGCCGCCTCTTAGGAAAACAGAGACGGTCGGCGAGGGCCCGAGCAGGCCCAGTTAGGAACCTAGGGAGGGATCACCCAATTCCCTTCCGCAGCGTCCGACGCTCGAGTCGTGACGTCGACCGGTTGGGCCTTGGGGAGCGGGCCCGGATCCTCGGGTCGTCCGAACCGCCACGCGCGTGCTAGGCCGGAAGGCGCGCGTACATGAGCACACTTCTAGCAAGCGCAAATGCCGGCTCGAAGTATACGCCCAATGACCAGAAGTAACACTCTGCAACCCGATCTCTCGCCCAAGGCAGCTTTCTAGAAATGTCAAGGTTCTTCCACCACCTTTCATAACCAGATATTCCTTGCCACTTCACCACAAGAATTGATGGAAAAATGAGTTCAGTCCGCGGAACTATACCTTGAGATGATCCCGAGCTCCTGCCGATGTTGTTCCTGTAGGTAGTTAAAATCAAGTACAGCCAAGGAGTAGAGGGTGTTGTCTCGTGACGGATCTTCCCTGTAGATAGGGATGTACCGCCTCGTCTCGAGCCGTGGGAATCCCTTTCGTATCGGTGTCCTCAGCGCGCGGCGGGCCTGCTTTTTTAGAAGATCATCCCCAGGGCATGCCTTAATTTCATGGATTGATTGGAGACGTGCAGTGGTGAAGGCGTTCGCCTCCTCAAGGATATCTTCTCCTTGGACCCGTAAATGGCTAGCTTCGTAGAGAGTTAACAATCCTCGGAGGTCCGAATGCAACGATTCACAAAACCGCTCGGCTGTCCTGAACTCGGTGAACACATCTGCAGACCAAAGACATCCTTTGAACATTCTTTCTCGGAAATTTAATCAAGTGAAAAATCTTAAATGAAGAAGTTCATACCACTGGAGATTGGATAACCCTGTTGCCGCAGCAACCGAAAGAGAAGAGCGGTGGCATGAAGGTTGTCCCCGCACATCCCGAAGCAATCTTGGCTGTTCTCATACCTTCTGTCCAAGCGCTCTGATATCGAAGCTTCAAAAAGGTAGGCGATGCCCAAACGCTGCAACTGATCGATTAAGTTCAGCTCCTCCAAGAGGCTGCCTTTTTCAACCTTGGCCGACAGCATGGCTTCAACCTCGGCTACAAGTCCCTCGATCTTGCGCCGATATTCCTCCTCCAAGGGACCGAAGTCCTACAGGGACACGAACAAGACATCAACTAGAGAGACCTTGTTACGATCCAATGAAGAAATATCAAGACTTTTGATTACAACACGGACCAAGGAATCATTGTCAGGGGCATAACGGATGAAATGATCGCCCCATACTGAAGGATGAAAATCGGAGGATAGACGCTCCTCGGCGGCATGTTTGGCTCCAGTGATGGAGGAGTTGACAGGAGTCGGTGCAGACATCGTCGCCTGTTGTCCGGAGAAGGAAACTTAGGGCCGTGGTCGTGGTCGCTGGTGCCGGCATCCCAACCATGGCGGGGGGCTATTTTTATAGGACTCCCATCCGACTCCAACAAATATATTATGAATATAATATTCGGACAACGTTCATGTGTTGATGAAACATAAATTTAAAATAGAAAAGCACTTATGTTAAGTCACACGTCACATGAACAAACCACTTCCCATTATCTTTTATTAATGCAAATCATATCGTACTTAATCTTCTTTATATTTTTGTAACATATACTTATAAAGTTACATTGATTTGATTACGTGTTGGAATTTTTCATGATAAATTTGAATAAAAATGATTAAATGTGGATTGATTTTGTGTATATATTATTGGTTCAAGAGGTTTATCGTGCTATATACTTCAGCTCAAGCCAGGTTGGCCCATGAATAGGTATATCTACTTACGAGGATATATCGAACCATTTCAAACGGGAACTCCATAGTCGCCTTGAATATCACACTATCAGTTGTTCTTCGATAATTTTACCGAATTAATCGAATGATTCATGAATTTACGCCAAAATAAGCCGGAAATGGCATTCCATTCCGGAAACCAAACACCCTATCTCAACCTCTTGGATATTTTCATCACGTCGAAATTTTCAACATTATCTTCTCTTTACTTTGGTATATACTAATGATCATATAGCTCACGCTCCAGTTTAAAACTATTTTACAATATCATAGTACATAAATCCATGAATATAATAAACAAATAGCTCAATCACGCTTGTTTATTAAGAATGGTGACAATTTTAGCTCAATCATGGTTGCAGCACAATAACATGTTGCGGAGACTTTGGGACAGCAAACACGTGTCACATCACCAGTGGCTCGTCGATCGTACATCGTATGTATTCCTTAAACTTGGTCTCAGGATAGGTGTAATTATCTATATCCTCGTACACCACATGGAGCATCTTCATCAAGTTCAGGATCTGGGTGAGGAGCGTCGTTGGAAATGGGTTCGGACGGAGACACCCCTCGTTTATGTCCTTCCATGCTTCGAGGACTCTGGCGTAGAGTTCTTTTTGGGATTCTTCCTCGCTTATATCCCCATGTTCTTTCATGTAACATTCGACTGCTGATATCGCTTGGCCTCTCTTTTCCTCTTGATGTCAAAAATAACGTAACGGACAAGAAATCAAGAACATCCTGATCCTTTCGTACAACCCCAGAAAAATGAATAAAGCCGAGGCCTTTGTTACTTACCTTATGGCCAGCTAGTCATCCGACTTCTCACGTAGTCGAATCCTTGAATTTTAATGATACTGATCACACGGCAAGGAAATAATAATAATACTGAATAATAACACGGCATCTATCGATGTGTTTATGGTTTAGTTTGTAAGTCGGATAATCACGCACATCTTTACTTTTTGTTATGTGTTTTGAAAAGTAAATTCGAAATAAAGATGTTTAAATCAAAGAACCTCAATATAGTTTAATGTAGACTAGTAATCCGACTATATGCTCCACTTCTCACGTTGTCTAATCCATTAATTTTGAAAAAAAAAAATACCTAGCATTCCACTCCATAGTGTTCACATTTAAGTAAAAATAATAATTATTATTATAGTTATAAATTGATTATGAAATGGAAATTCAAATAGAAAATAGACAAGAATTTTTCTTAACAGTATTTTTCGTTACCAAAATTAATTTGAAGTTATACAAAATTTATGAACAGGTTACCGATTTTACTAAAATACTTTAAAAAATAATTAACTTGAAATGCCTAGTTGTTTCTTTATTAATATACTGACTTAAAAAGAAGAAGTTTTAAAATTTAATTTGTGATGTTGATCACAAAGTTTATTGATATTTTTATTGAAAATTTTTAGAGAGATCAATTCTCCCATTACACAAGGAAAACAATCCCATTTGTAGGGTAACACCATCTTTCACGCCTTATTAATAGCGTGTCGCGCGTGGGAACATCGGGCCTGAGGGAAACACGCGTCAAATTGTCAGTGGCTCGGCGATCAGGCAACGTATGTACTCCTTGAGATTGGTCTTGGAATTGGTGTAGTTATCCTGGTCCTCGTACATCACGTGGATCACCCTCGTAAAGTTCAGGATAAGAGTGAGAAGCGGCATGGCAATCGGGAAGATAGAAGACGACAACTCCTCATTATCAGTACAACCATCTATAATTTGTCTTCTAAACACACGGCAAGGACAAATAGTAATACTGAATAATGATGATAATTATAATAACAAATAAGCATCTATCGATGTGACTTTCCCCCACCACCCCACATCAACAATTAAACATTAGAGACACGTTTATGGTTTAGTTTGTAAATCCGATAATCACTCTACGCGCGCCTTCCGGCCTAGCACGCGCGCGGCGGCTCCAGCAACAAGAGGATTCGGGCCCGCTCCCTGAGGCCCAATCCGATCAGCATCACGACTCGAGAGTCAAACGCTGCGGAAGGGCACCGGGTTGAATTCTTCCGTGGTTCCCTAATGGATCTGCGGGGCGTTTCGCCAACCGCCTCCAGTCCTTGAAGGTGACGGGCAAAAGGCTACGTGAGACCACGCTTGGGAAATTCGTCGAGGATTCAAGGAGCGGCTCGTGTTGCTGTCACCCATCCAAAATGGCTCCGTTTGTAAAAATGTATTGTTTAACCAAGGTAAACTATTACGGAGTCGTCACCAACTTAGTTTTGAAAATGGTTTAAGTCAGAAAACTAGAGTATGATTCGGGGACCCTAATTACTAACTCTTACATTCAAACATGTGAAAAGGTAATGCTTGCTCTAAAAGTTTGCTTTTGATTAACGGGTGTTGGACCCGATCCAGACATGACTCCGAACTCATATCAATGTTTTATGGGCGTTGGACCCGATTCGGGCTTTTTGGGCCCGAACTCATGTATGTTTGTTTAGCGAACAACATGCGACAATAAAATCCTAAAAGCCTAACAACATGCTCCGCAACCACAGATCAAGTATTTAGATTAAAGGGAGCGGGGAAGGGTGGTGATAGTGGACCTATGCACTTAGGCCCATGACCCGCTACATGTGGAAATAACAAAAACTTCGGGAGGCCCGCACCTCCCTCATGTACCTGATATAATGGTTGGGGCCGCTTTATTATCTTGACATCGCGGTTTTTACATACGCGGAGAGATTCACGCGGTTTGATACACGCGCCTTCAAGTAGTCTTCGAAACTTAGGCGTCGACCTTCCGAAGTTGTATGCTCAGTGTACATATAAAGATAAAATACAAGTGTGCTTAGTATTACTAAATTTGAATGAAATTCAATCAAATTCAGAAAAGTAAGGCATGTCTTATTGTATGAGGTAATTAAGGAAGATTACGATTATTCGAAAAGTTCAAATTTCCGTCATATTATTTTCATGCAAACAAATAATAAGAATAGGAATGTCAAAGTAATTATAATCGCAAAAATGCAAAAATACGAACGAGAGGTGTCAAAACTAATTAACAATTGTTCTTAAAAATGCACATGTGCACTGCCTAATTTAATTAATTAATTTTTTGTTATATAAAAAATAAAATAAAATTCAGCTTAAGTAATCGTGCAAATATGAAAAGTAAATTCGAAATAAAGATGTTTAAATCAAAGAACCTCAATATAGTTTAATGTAGAGTAGTAATCCGACTATATGCTCCACTTCTCACGTTGTCTAATCCATTAATTTTGAAAAAAAAAATAGCTAGCATTCCACTCCATAGTGTTCACATTTAAGTAAAAGTAATAATTATTATTAGAGTTATAAATTGATTATGAAATGGAAATTGAAATAGAAAATAGACAAGAATTTTTCTTAACAGTATTTTTCGTTACGAAATTAGTTTAAAGTTATACACAATTTATTGAATGGGTTGCCGATTTTACTAAAATACTTTAAAAAATAATTAATTTGAAATACCTAGTTGTTTCTTTATTAATATACTGACTTAAAGAAAAAGAAGAAGTTTTAAAATTTAATTGGTGATGTTGATCACAAACAAGTTTGACGTTTTTATTGTAAATTTTTAGAGTGATAAATTCCCCCGTTACACAAGAAAAACACTCCCATTTGTCGGCAACACCATCAATCACACCTTATTAATAGCGTGTCGCGCGTGGGGACATCGGGCCCGAGGGGAACACGTGATGATGGTTGCGTGTTTTTTATAATTAAAGATGTTTAAATTACATGATGGTTGCGCGTGTGTCGTTTTGGATGAAATAATTTATGCCCATTCGGATAACATGATAAGAGATAACTTCTTATAATGTGTTGCGGAGAGACGTCTGGCTGGCTTGGAACACGGTCACGCCAAAATAACAGGTAGCGGCGAGGTCGGTAAGGGGGAACACACGTCACATCACCATTGGCCCGTCGATTTGATACCTTATGCTCCTTAAAGCTTGGTGCCAGAATTTGGGCATCACATTTCGATTCGTAGGTCATTAATAATGTAATTTTCTTTGAGTTGTGGTCATGTTATTTTGGGCTCAACTGATGGTTTAGTAAGACCTTTGTAAAATTTTATGATTTTACGAGGTCGTTAAAAAATTTTCCCACAATTTTTAATTATTTCAGTTATTTTTATAGAATTTTTGAGGAATTAAGAATTGCATAGAAACATATTTGGGCCCAATTATCCTCTTATTTGGGCTTTGTAGGCCTTTTAAGCCGACAACCCAATTCTTTTTGTATTTCCCACTTGTGCCTTTCACTTCCCTTGTATTTGTTCTTGTTGGTACATGTGGTCATCACCGCCGCACGATGAATAAACTCGACTCGACATCAAGGATCGACTGCAACACAATAGGGGAGGAGTTTGAAGATGATGTTCAAGACTTTGGCGTGCGGAGGTCGATTGGAGGATATACTTCACTAGAGCGGACGCAACATACGATTTTCCGCACGACATTGGACCCTCTAGACGGGCCCTCCGGTATACGTGGGAATGCAGGCCCTTTTTTGACTATTGTTATCCATTAGTGAATGGTCGTGGGCCCAAGTGCGTAAGCTCATGGTCACCCCCTTCCCCGTTTGATTTGATCTAGATGATGGATATTCGTTTTTGATATTATGTTTCTTATGAGCATTCGGGTCTATGCCCATGACTAGAAATTATTTTGAGAGTATCACGACCTTTTCGCAAACGAGACCTAGTCAGCAGGAATCCTCAAGCCCTATTAGATTTTTTACAACTCTTTATCAAGAAAATCGGCAGCGTCTCTATATAACTTACCTAGATAAAACAACAATTATATTTTTATCGAATTCTTCTATGAAGGATGACTGCTTACATGAGTCGTTAAATTCTCATCCCTTTCCTCATCGGATCACGCTTCGCCATTTGCACGTTGCATTCTATTCACTCACAAGAATTAGAGAAGATGAGGCAAGGACCCATTAAAGCCCGTTTAAGAACAAATGGAGGATCAACCTCAATTCTTCCGCAGCTCTTCAGTATTTGAGCCGAAGAGCCGACCAGATAAAATTGAGGGAGCGATCTCGGATCCTTATTTTTTCGACTCACGCGTGTCGAGAGACGATGCACATGGATGGTTTGGTTTGTGCTTCGTATAAATAATGCACATCCTTACTTTTTATGTGTTTTGATAAGCAAATTCGAAATAAAGGGGTTCAAATGAAAGAGAGCCTCAATTTAATTTAATGTCGAATCATTGAATTTTGGAAAAAAAAAAAAACTAGCATTCCACTCCTTAAGTTCACACTTAAGTAATAAAAATATAATAATTATTATAGTTATAAATTGATATACAAAATAATGCCAAACTTTTTCTTAACTGAATTTTTTATTACGAAATTAATTTAAAGTTATACAAAATTTATTGATATTTCGTAAAACCCACTTGTTTTTTAATTTAATTGGTGATTTGATTACTAAGTTTGTTTATTTTTTTATTGATAATTTTAAAGAGAAATTAGCACCATGTCACACACGGAAAACACACCTGTTTGTCGGGCGACAGGACCAAACACGCCTTATTAATAACTTCGGGGAGACGTTCCCCGGGGGGAACACGCGTCACATTGTCAGTGGCTCCGCAATCGTGCAGCTTATATACTCCTTGAGGTTGGTCTTGGAATAGGTGTAGTTATCTTGATCCTCGTACATCACGTGGACCACCCTTGCAGAGTTCAGGATCAAAGCGAGAAGCGGCATGGCGATCCGAGTTGGACGGAGACACCCCTGGTTTATGTCCTTCCACGCGTCGATGACTCTGGCGTAAAGCACCTCTTTGGCTTCCTCCTCCGTTGCGTCCAAGTGTTCTTTCAGGTAACACTCGACCGCAGACACGAAGTGGCCTCTCTTCTTCTCGAGCTGTCATGAGAAACACAGTCGAACAGAAATCTAGATGATCCTGATCGTTTCGTCCAAACCCAGGAGAGTAAGGATGGTACCCTAACCTTGTGGCCGGTTATGTCATCCATTATCCGACCAACAATCTCCAATGCCCGCAAAATCTTAGGGCGCTCAGCAATCCATTTAAAAGCCTCTTCAGATGCAACATCTCCCATTCCGACGAAGGACGTGAACATCAGCATTTGATTTGCTGATGAAAGCAATGTGACGCGCAAGAACTCCTCCAGCAGCTGAACACGACCATGGTAGTACAATCTCGCCTCCTCGTGGTATGCACTCACCAATTCTTTCATCTAACAAACTATGTGTTCGTGAGAGACCCTTTTAGGCACATTTCGAAAGGCATTATACGTATGGTCGAAATTGGGAGGCTCATTACTTCAACTAATAGGATGAAAAATCATTTCACTTTTTCGTTGGAACTTTCGGCGGTTCTCAAAAAATGAGGTACTCACTCCTAGTACTGCATAGTCGTGATGATAAGTTTGTCCCCCCCTATTAGCAGTCTCTTCATAAATCTCATCATACACATCCAGAAATATGTTGTAGAACCATTCCAGATATTCTGGCACATCTTTTGCGGCAACGCGATCCCATCTGAAACACATGCTTGTGGGGATGTGAATTGCCCTATGAAAATCACACTTAACGTTGATGTTTCGGAAATAACATGGCGTTACATTGGTTTATACCTTTCTACAGCTTGATTAAACTTCTTAAGTTCTTCCATCGTACCATAATCATCGTAAATGTCATCGATGACTGAAGTCACCGCAAGGATTTTAGCCTGCACACTTCTAGCGAGCGCAAACTCTGGCTCGAAGTATAAACCCAATGCCCAGAAGTAGTACTCTGCAACCCGATCTCTCGCCCAAGGCAGTTTTCTAGAAATGTCCAGGTTCTTCCACCACCTTTCAGGACAAGATATTGGATACCTCTTCACCACAAGAATTGATGGAAATATTAGTTCAATCTGCGGAACTATACCTCGAGATAATCCCGAGCTCCTGCCGATGTTGTTCCTGTAGGAGGTTAAAATCAAGTACTGCCAACGAGTAGACTGTGATGTCTCGTGACAGATCTTCACCGTAGATTGGGATGTACAGCCTCACCTGGAGCCACGGGATTCCCTTCCGTATCAGTATCCTCAGCGTGTGGTGGACCTGCTTTTTTAGAAGATCATCCCCAGGGCATGACTTAATTTCAAAGATTGAATGGAGACGAGCAGTGGTTAAGGTGTTTGCCTCCTCAAGGATATCTTCCCCGTGGACCCTTAAATGGCTAGCTTCGTAGAGACTTAACAATCCTCGAAGGTCCCAATGCAACGATTGGCAAAACCCCTCGCTTGTCTTGAACTTGGTGAACACCTCTGCAGACCGAAGACATCAGCGGAAGTTTCTTTCTCGGAAATTTAATAAAGACAAAAATCTTAAATGAAGAAGTTCATACCACAGCAGATTGGATAGCCCTATTGCCGGAGTAACCGAAAGAGAAGAACGGCCACAAGAAGGTTGTCCCCGCACATCCCGAAGCAATCTGGGCTGTTCTCATACATTCTGTCCAGGCGCTCTGAAATCGAAGCTTCGAAAAGGTAAGCGATGCCCAAACGCTGCAACTGATTGATTAAGTTCAGTTCCTGCAAGAGGCTGCCTTCATCAACCTTGGCGGACAGCATGGCTTCAACCTCGGCTACAAGTCCCTCGATCTTGCATCGATGTTCCTCCTCCAAGGTACGGAAGTCCTCCAGGGACATGAACAAGCCATCAACAAGGGACACCCTTCATACAATCCAACGAAGAAATATCCAGAATTTTGATTACGACACGGACCAAGGAATTATCGTCGGGGCATAACGGATGAAATGATCGCCCCATACTGGGGGATGAAAATCGGAGGATAGACGCTCCTCAACCTCACGTTTGGCTCCAGAGATTGAGGAGTTCACAGGAGTCGAGACAGACATCGTCGTCGGTTGTCCGGAGAAGGAAACTTAGGGCCGTGGTCGTGGTCGCTGGTGCCGGCATCCCAATTGTGACGGGGGCTTTATAGGACTCCCATCCGACTCCAATAAATATAATATGAATATAATATTCGGACAACGTTATTCATGTGTTGATGAAACATAAATTTAAAATAGAAAAGCACTTATGTTAACTTACACGTCACATGAACAAACCACTTCCCGTTATCTTTTATTAATGCAAATCATGTCGTGCTTCATCTTCTTTATATTTTTGTAACATATACATATAAAGTTACATTGATTTGATGAAGTGTTGGAATTACCATGAATTTGCATGATTTGGCTGGAATTTTTCGTGATAAATTTGGATAAAAATTATTAAATGTGGTTTGATTTTGTGTATATATTATTGGTTCGAGAGGTTTATTAATTAATATGTTTCGTAAGTTGTATTTATATTTTGTAAGTTGTATTTATATTTTGTAAGTTGTGTTTTTCCTTATTTTAGAATATTTAAAATTTATAAAACTACACTTAATATCATTAATAATTAGGTTTTTACTATTTAGATGCAACTTAATAAACAATATTATACTTAATAAATGAGGATAAATGTAGAATTAAATCAGCAATCAACCTAATGTTAGGGTTTAGAGCTTGGTAAAAATTAATTAATTTGTACATCTTTACATGTGACTCCTTTGTACACCGAACGTCACTATTTTAAAGCATCGACCACTCGCAGGGGAAAACACGTGCCTAGCACGTGTTTGGTCGAATCTTTGGTTGGTAAATTTCGGAATCAAATAAATTTTAAGGATTTCAGTGGCTTTCACATGTGATTTTTGTTGTTCCTCTTTGTTGTAATCCAAGGGTTTCAACAATTTTGAGTACCAAAATGTATATGTTTGTAACATTCAGAGTGTTAATTCTTGTGTTGGGCTTCCATTACGACTCATTTCGACGTTTGGTTACACAGAAATGAGCAGGAAATGGTATTCTGTTGGATTTCATTCCACCCCTCGGTTCCACCATGGATTTCCTCGCATGCATCACATCACCAGTGGCTCGGCGATCGTACATCGTATGTATTCCTTAAACTTGGTTTCTGGATGGGTGTAATGATCTCTATCGTCGTACACCACATGGACCATCTTCGTCAAGTTCAGGATCCGGGTGAGGAGCGTCATTGCAATTGGGTACGGACGGAGACACTCCTCATTTATGTCTTTCCATGCTTCGAGGACTCTGGCATAGAGTTCTTTTTTGGCTTCTTCCTCGCTTATATCCCCATGTTCTTTCATGTAACATTCGACTGCAGATATCGCTTGGCCTCTCTTTTTCTCTTGCTGTCAAAAACAACGTGGCGGACAAGAAATCAAGAACATCCTGATCCTTTCATACAACCCCAGGAAAATGAGTAAAGCCGAGGCCTTCGTTCCTTACCATATGGCCGGCTATATCATCCATGAGCCGAGCAATAAACTCAGATGTTCTCAAGATCTTCGGGTGCTCGGCCACCCACTTGAAAGCGGATTCCGTTGCATCATCTCCCATACCGACGAAGGATGTAAGATACACCATATGATATGCAGATGAAGGCATCGTGACGCGCAAGTACTCCTCGAATGGTGGCACATAGCGCTGGTGGTACCATTCTGCCTCCTTGTGGTAAGCATTCACCAAATCTTTCATCTAACAAACACTTGTTAGAGCCAAACCATTTTAGTCGCGAATAGAAAACAGGTACTCACTCCTCGTACTGCATAGTCGTGACGATACGTTTGCCCCCTCATGTTGACCGTCTCTTGGTAAATCTCTTCATAGACATCCAGCAATACATTGTAAAACCATTTCAGGTACTCAGGCATTTCTTTTCCTGCATCACGATGCCATCTGAAAGCCATGTGGCAATGAAGCGAAGTAAGCAATGAAAAAGTGCACGAAACTTTTGATGTACTGCAATAACGTGAAATTTTATCCGGATATACCTTTCCACGGCTCGAGTAAAGATCTCCAGTTCCTCCATTGTACCATAATCGTCGAAAATGTCATCGATAACAGAAGTCACCGCGATGACTTTAGTTAGTATTCTTCTCCCAAGGGCGAACTCCGGCTGGAAGTATACACTCAACGTCCACAAGTAGAGCTCTGCAATCCGGTCTCTCACGAAAGGCAGATTTCTCACAAGGTCCAAATTCTTCCACCACCTTTTCAAACAAGATATTCATTACAATTTCACGTTGAAAATTCATTGGAGTGAGTTCAATCTATACCTAGAGATACTCCCGAGCTCCTGCTGATGTCGTTCCTGTAGCGAGTTAAAATCAAGTACTGCCAGGGAGTAGAGGGTGTTGTTCCGTGACGGACCTTCCCTGTAGATCGGGATGTAAAGGGCCGCCTCAAGCCGTGCAAATCCCTTTCGTATCGGCATCCTCAGCGCGTGGCAGACCAGCTTCGTTGGAAGACCATCCATAGGGCATGACTTAATTTCCTCGAAAGATTTGAGATGAGCTGTGGTGAAGGCATTCGCTTCTTCGAGAATATCATCTCCATGAACCATAAAATGGCTAGCTTCATAGAGACTTAACAATCCACGAAGGTTTGAGTGCAATGACTCTTGAAAACCGTCACCAGTCTTGAACTTGGAGAACACCTCTTTACAAAATCGACACTCGTTGACCATTCTTTTCAGAATTTAAATCAGACGTAACTTACTATAAATAACGAACATACCACAAGATATTCGATAACCCTGTTGTCGGAGCAACCGAAAGAGAAGTGCTGTTGCATGAAGGTCGTCCCCGCACATCCCGAAGTAGGCATGGCTGTTCTCATACATTCTGTACAAGAGCTCTGATATCGAAGCTTTGAAAAGGTATGCGATGCCCAATCGCTGCAACTGATCGATTAAGTTCATCTTGTCCGAAAGGCTGCCTTCATCGACCTTGGCTGACAGCATGGCTTCAACCTCGGCTACAAGCCCCTTGATCTTGCGCTGATGTTCCTCCTCCAAGGGACGGAAGTCCTATAGGGACACGAACAAATCATCAACTAGGGAAACTTTGTTACTATTCAAAGAATATAGAGATTTTGATTACGAGAGTGACCAAGGAATCATCTTCCGGAGCATAACGGATGAAGTAATCGCCCCATACAGTAGGATGATGATCCGCGGATCGGCGTTCCGCTGCAACATGTTTGATCCTGGGGATCGTGGAGTTCACCGGAGTTGGAGCAGACATAGTCGCATGGATATCTTTTCAAAGGGTGATGTATAAGTTATATTTGGGCAGTAGTTGTTGGTGCGAGCATGCAAATTTTATAGAGACGAGTTGGGTCAAGGCTAAAATCGCGTGTTCAGGACTCCCGTGAGTTGAGACTTGGTATGAAAGCGGGTATACATATCTGAACAGTAAAACGACATGTAAAATAAATTGCACACATGTCTGAATAATTTTCATTGTCGGCAGTTACATGTCTGAACTCACAGGAATCCCGAACACGGGATTTTAGCCATGACCGACGAAAGTTGAGGTTCACCAGGACTTCCGTGTGTTAATTTGTTTCATGTAAAAAAAAACTCAGTTTCTTTACTTTTATTTTCTAAACAACTATTGTTATTCTTTTCTTTGCCTGATATAAATGATAGGGCTATCAATTTAAGTGTTAATATGGACACGACCTGATAAGACAGCTACTTTAGTGGGCGGCTTAACCGATAACTCCAAAGCATTTAATTGATGATGGTTCAATCAATTTAGCTATGGATGATAGTATCACATCAAATTTATTTTAAGTTACCTTTTTTAAAATTATTTTAGTATTCATCTAGGACAATCAAATTAAATCAAATATCATTTAGGCAATCAATCTAAATCAAATCTCAATTAATCAATCAGTGGACAATCAAACTAAGTCAAATCCCAATTAATCTATTAGACAATCAAACATGATTTAGTCAATCAAACTTAATCACATCCCAGTTAATGAGAGACAAATTAAATCAAATGTCATTTATGCAATCACATCCCAATTAATCAATCCGACAATCAAATTAAATCAAGTATCCTTAGGCAATCAAATTAAATCAAATACCAATTAACCAATCAAATAGTTAGGCAATTAAATTAAATCAAATTAAATCAAATATTATTTAGGTAATCAATCTAAATCAAATCTCAATTAATCAATCAGTGGACAATCAAACTAAATCAAACTTCATCAAATCCCAAATAATCTATTAGACAATCAAACTAAATCAAATATGATTTAGGCAATCAAACTTAATCACATCCCAGTTAATGAGACAAATTAAATCAAATGTCATTTATGCAATCACATCCCAATTAATCAATCCGACAATCAAATTAAATCAAGTATCCTTAGGCAATCAAATTAAATCAAATACCAATTAACCAATCAAATATTTAGGCAATCAAATTAAATCAAATTAAATCAAATATCATTTAGGTAATCAATCTAAATCAAATCTCAATTAATCAATCAGTGGACAATCAAACTAAATCAAACTTAATCAAATCCCAAATAATCTATTAGACAATCAAACTAAATCAAATATGATTTAGGCAATCAAACTTAATCACATCCCAGTTAATGAGACAAATTAAATCAAATGTCATTTATGCAATCACATCCCAATTAATCAATCCGACAATCAAATTAAATCAAGTATCCTTAGGCAATCAAATTAAATCAAATACCGATTAACCAATCAAATATTTAGGCAATCAAATTAAATCAAATCACTACGACAATCAAATTAAATCAAATATCATTTAGGTAATCAATCTAAATCAAATCTCAATTAATCAATCAGTGGACAATCACACTAAATCAAACTTAATCAAATCCCAATTAATTTATTAGACAATCAAACTAAATCAAATATGATTTAGGCAATCAAACTTAATCACATCCCAGTTAATGAGACAAATTAAATCAAATGTCATTTATGCAATCACATCCCAATTAATCCGACAAACAAATTAAATCAAGTATCCTTAGGCAATCAAATTAAATCAAATACCAATTAACCAATCAAATATTTAGGCAATCAAATTAAATCAAATCACTACGACAATCAAATTAAATCAAATATCATTTAGGTAATCCATCTAAATCAAATCTCAATTAATCAATCAGTGGACAATCAAACTAAATCAAACTTAATCAAATCCCAAATAATCTATTAGACAATCAAACTAAATCAAATATGATTTAGGCAATCAAACTTAATCACATCCTAGTTAATGAGATAAATTAAATCAAATGTCATTTATGCAATCACATCCCAATTAATCAATCCGACAATCAAATTAAATCAAGTATCCTTAGGCAATCAAATTAAATCAAATACCAATTAACCAATCAAATATTTAGGCAATCAAATTAAATCAAATCACTACGACAACCAAATTAAATCAAACTAAGTCAAATCCCAATTAATCTATTAGACAATCAAACATGATTTAGTCAATCAAACTTAATCACATCCCAGTTAATGAGAGACAAATTAAATCAAATGTCATTTATGCAATCACATCCCAATTAATCAATCCGACAATCAAATTAAATCAAGTATCCTTAGGCAATCAAATTAAATCAAATACCAATTAACCAATCAAATAGTTAGGCAATTAAATTAAATCAAATCACTACGACAATCAAATTAAATCAAATATTATTTAGGTAATCAATCTAAATCAAATCTCAATTAATCAATCAGTGGACAATCAAACTAAATCAAACTTAATCAAATCCCAAATAATCTATTAGATAATCAAACTAAATCAAATATGATTTAGGCAATCAAACTTAATCACATCCCAGTTAATGAGAGACAAATTAAATCAAATGTCATTTATGCAATCACATCCCAATTAATCAATCCGACAATCAAATTAAATCAAGTATCCTTAGGCAATCAAATTAAATCAAATACCAATTAACCAATCAAATATTTAGGCAATCAAATTAAATCAAATCACTACGACAATCAAATTAAATCAAATATCATTTAGGTAATCAATCTAAATCAAATCTCAATTAATCAATCAGTGGACAATCAAACTAAATCAAACTTAATAAAATCCCAAATAATCTATTAGACAATCAAACTAAATCAAATATGATTTAGGCAATCAAACTTAATCACACCCCAGTTAATGAGACAAATTAAATCAAATGTCATTTATGCAATCACATCCCAATTAATCAATCCGACAATCAAATTAAATCAAGTATCCTTAGGCAATCAAATTAAATCAAATACCAATTAACCAATCAAATATTTAGGCAATCAAATTAAATCAAATCACTACGACAATCAAATTAAATCAAATATCATTTAGGTAATCAATCTAAATCAAATCTCAATTAATCAATCAGTGGACAATCAAACTTAATCAAACTTAATCAAATCCCAATTAATCTATTAGACAATCAAACTAAATCAAATATGATTTAGGCAATCAAACTTAATCACATCCCAGTTAATGAGACAAATTAAATCAAATGTCATTGCAATCACATCCCAATTAATCAATCCGACAATCAAATTAAATCAAGTATCCTTAGGCAATCAAATTAAATCAAATACCAATTAACCAATCAAATATTTAGGCAATCAAATTAAATCAAATCACTACGACAATCAAATTAAATCAAATATCATTTAGGTAATCAATCTAAATCAAATCTCAATTAATCAATCAGTGGACAATCAAACTTAATCAAACTTAATCAAATCCCAATTAATCTATTAGATAATCAAACTAAATCAAATATGATTTAGGCAATCAAACTTAATCACATCCCAGTTAATGAGAGACAAATTAAATCAAATGTCATTTATGCAATCACATCCCAATTAATCAATCCAACAATCAAATTAAATCAAGTATCCTTAGGCAATCAAATTAAATCAAATACCAATTAACCAATCAAATATTTAGGCAATCAAATTAAATCAAATCACTACGACAATCAAATTAAATCAAATATCATTTAAGCAATCGATCTAAATCAAATCTCAATTAATCAATCAGTGGACAATCAAACTTAATCAAATTCAATTAATCTATTAGACAATCAAACTAAATCAAATATGATTTAGGCAATCAAACTAAATCACATCCCAGTTAATGAAGCAAATAAAATTAAATATCATTTAGATAATCAAACTAAATCAAATCCCAGTTAATCAAGTAGAAAATTAAATTAAATCAAATGCAATCAAACTTAATCAAATCCCAATTAATCTATTATACAATCAAATTAAATCAAATATCATTTAGGCAATCAAACTCAATCATATCCCAGTTAATGAGCTAAATTAAATCAAATGTCATTTAGGCTTTCTAGCAATGTGAAGGTTCTTCCACCACCTTTCATGACACGATATTCGTTACTACATCACCACAAGAATTAATGTATATGAATTCAATCCTGTTACGATTCAATGAAGAAATATCAAGACTTTTGATTAACACTCAGAACGAGGAATCATCGTTGGGGGCATAACGGATGAAATGATCGTCCCATACGGAAGGATGAAAATTGTTGACAGGAGTCGGGGCACGAGCTGTGGTTGTGGTCGTGGTGGCCGGTGCCGGCATCCTAACCGTGGCCTGGGCTTTTCTATAGGACTCCCATACAACTCCCACAAATATAATATGAATATAATTCCGGGACAACGTTATTCACTTGTTGATGAAACAGAAGTTTGAAAAGAAAGGATATATTTTAACTTACACTTGAACATTTCACATGACCAGACCACTTAATATTATCTTCTATTAATGCAAATCATACTGTATTTCATCTTCTTTAATTTTTAAACATATACTTATAAAGTGGTTTTTTTGGTGATAGAATTGGATAAAAATGATTAAATGCGGTTTGATTTTGTGTATATATTATTGGTTCAAGAGGTTTATTTTGCTATATACTTCAGCTCTAGCGTGGTTGGCCCATGAATAGGTATATCTACTTACGAGGATATACCAAACCATTACAAACTAGTAGATTGTGTCTAACGGGAACTCCATAGTCGCCTTGAATTTCTCACTATCAGTTGTTCTTCGATAATTTTACCGAATTAATCGAATGCTTCTTTCTTAACTATACAAACTTACTTTCCGCCTTATTCCATTGTTTGGTTACACCAAAATATGCTGGAAATGGCATTCCATTCAATTCCACTCCTCGTTCAATTCCGGAAACCAAACACCGTACGTAGAGTTTCTTAACCTCAGATATTTTCATCACGTCGAATTATTCAACATTATCTTCTATTTTCTTTATATATCTGATAATCATATTACTCACAATCTAATTTAAAACTATTTTACTATATCAAAGTACGTAACTTCATGAATATAATAATAAAAGTCTCTAAGTTGATAGCTCAATCACACTTGTTCAGCAAGTGAGTGACAATTTTGGACAGATATAACAACTTAATCGATGTTTGAAAGTTTATTGTAACCTACCTTGACACATGGCTGCACACACAATAACAGCAACATGATAACATTAAGCAACATAATTTGGAGAGATTAGACGGTTGCAGCACAGTAACATGTCGCGGGGACTTTGGGACTCCAAATACGCGTCACATCACCAGTGGCTCGGCGATCGTACATCGTATGTATTCCTTGAACTTGGTTTCAGGATGGGTGTAATGATCTATATCCTCGTACACCACATGGAGGAACTTTGTCAAGTTCAGGATCCGGGCGAGGAGCGTCATTTGAATTGGGTTCAGACGGAGACACCCCTCGTTTATGTCCTTCCATGCATTGAGGACTCTGGCATAGAGTTCTTTTTTGGCTTCTTCCTCAGTAAGATCCCCATGTTCTTTCATGTAACATTCGACGGCAGATATCGCGTGGCCTCTCTTTTTCTCTTGCTGTCAAAAATAAAGTCACGGACAAGAAATCAATAACATCCTGATCCTTTCATACAAACCCCAGGAAAATGAGTAAAGCCGAGGCCTTTGTTCCTTACCTTATGGCCGGCTATATCATCCATGAGCCGAGCAATAAACTCAGATGTTCTCAAGATCTTCGGGTGCTCGGCCACCCACTTGAAAGCGGATTCCGTTGCATCATCTCCCATACCGACGAAGGATGTAAGACATAGCACCTCATATCCGGTTGAGCGCATCGTGATGTGAAAGTACTCCTCGAACGGCGGCACATACCGCTGGTGGTACCATTCTGCCTCCTCTTGGTGCGCATTCACCAAATCTTTCATCTAACAAACACTCGTTAGAGCCAAACCATTTTAGACACGTATAGAAAAGAGGTACTCACTCCTCGTACGGCATAGTCATGACGATACTTTTGTCCCCCCATGTTGGCCGTCTCTTGATAAATCTCTTCATAGACATCCAGAAATACATTGTAAAACCATTTCAGGTACTCAGGCATTTCTTTTCCTGCATCACGTTCCCATCTGAAAGCCATGCGAGCAATGAAGCGAAGTAAGCTATGAAAAAGTGCACGAAACGTTTGATGTACTGCAATAACGTGTCACTTTAAGGATATACCTTTCCACGGCTCGAGTAAAGATCTTCAGTTCCTCCATTGTACCATAATCATCGAAAATGTCATCAATAACTGAAATCATCGCCAGGACTTTAGTTAGTATTCTTCTCCCAAGTGCAAACTCCGGCTGGAAGTATACACTCAATGTCCACAAGTAGAGCTCTGCAATCCGGTCTCTCACGAAAGGCAGATTTCTCACAAGGTCCAAATTCTTCCACCACCTTTTCAAACAAGATATTCGTTACAATTTCACATTGAAAATTCACTGGAGTGAGTTCAATCTATACCTAGAGATACTCCCGAGCTCCTGCTGATGTCGTTCCTGTAGCGAGTTAAAATCAAGTACTGCCAGGGAGTAGAGGGTGTTGTTCCGTGACGGACCTTCCCTGTAGATCGGGATGTAAAGGGCCGCCTCAAGCCGTGCAAATCCCTTTCGTATCGGCATCCTCAGCGCGTGGCAGACCAGCTTCGTTGGAAGACCATCCATAGGGCATGACTTAATTTCCTCGAAAGATTTGAGATGAGCTGTGGTGAAGGCATTCGCTTCTTCGAGAATATCATCTCCATGAACCATAAAATGGCTAGCTTCATAGAGACTTAACAATCCACGAAGGTTTGAGTGCAACCACTCTTGAAAACCATCACCAGTCTTGAACTTGGATAACACCTCTTCACAAAATCGACACTCGTTGACCATTCTTTTCAGAATTTAAATCAAATGTAACTTACTATAAATAATGAACATACCACAAGGTATTCGATAACCCTGTTGCCGGAGCAACCGAAAGAGAAGAGCGGTCGCGTGAAGGTCGTCCCCGCACATCCCGAAGTAGGCATGGCTGTTCTCATACATTCTGTCCAAGAGCTCTGATATCGAAGCTTCGAAAAGGTATGCGATGCCCAATCGCTGCAACTGATCGATTAAGTTCATCTCGTCCAAAAGGCTGCCTTCGTCGACCTTGGCTGACAGCATGGCTTCAACCTCGGCTACAAGCCCCTCGATCTTGTGCTGATGTTCCTCCTCCAAGGGACGGAAGTCCTACAGGGACACAAACAAACCATCAACTAGGGAAACTTTGTTACTATTCAAAGAGTATAGAGATTTTGATTACGAGAGTGACCAAGGAATGATCTTCCGGAGCAAAACGGATGTAGTAATCGCCCCACACAGTAGGATGATGATCCGCAGATCGGCGTTCCACTGCAACATGTTTGATCCTTGGGATTGTGGAGTTCACCAGAGTCGGAGCAGACATAGTCGCGTGGATATAAATGATAGGGCTATCAATTTAAGTGTTAATATGGACACGACTTGATAAGACAGCTACTTTAGTGGGCGGCTTAAGCGATAACTCCAAAGCATTTAATTGATCATAGTATCACTTCAAATATATTTGAAGTTACTTTTTAACATTAGTTTAGTATTTATTTTCTAGTTTTGAATAATCTAATTTATTTTTTATACCTTGGAACAATGAAATTATCTTATAATTTATATTTGATATTCGCGTGATTCTTTTTAATTTTAATACTTTTGAGCGGGTTGAACAACTCGATGGGATTGAACCTTTTACTTTAGTCAGCAAGTAAAGACCTCGAGATTGAACAACTCGACGTAAAGACTGCATTTCTAAATCGTGAGTTAGATAAAGAAATATATATTGAGCAAATAGAGGGTTTTGCTGTCACAAGAAGGAAGATCTCATCGGTAGGCTTAAGAAGAGTTTGTATGGTCTAAAGCAGGCACCTAAGCAATGGTATAGAAAGTTTGACGCCTTAATGATAAACCATGGGTATGAAAGGGCAAATTCTGACCATTGTGTTTATGTTTAATCAAGATGATTTAATCATTCTCCAGCTGTATATGGATAACATGTTGATTTTTGGACATGACAGAGAGAAGATGTCATGCTTGAAGGCTTAGCAAATACGTAGGATGAGGATTACTCGGGACAGGAAGAGAAGGAAGCTTTGGCTATCTCAAGAGAGATATGTCGAGAAAGTTTTGCAGTGTTTCAGCACGAGCAGTTGTGAGGCTGCCAGCAATCCGCTCGCAAATTGGGTCTATTTCCATGTGGTTTCAGAGAAAGGAAAAGGTTCAATAGGATGCAAATTGATGTATGCCGCGTGTCGTGGTCATTTTAAAATGAAGGCATCTAAGGCTCAAAATTTTTAGTTGAAACGTCTCTTAAGAAATCTAAAAAAATGTCGAGGCATCTAAATCATTTGAGCGACACCACTTGGGGAATTGGTCTGCCATTTCATCGAGTGTTCATATTTCAGCGGAGTGAGTGCGATGAAAATGAAAGAAACATGTGCTGCCATGAATAGAAAAGATTGAGGGGGTGTTCTCATAACATTCAAACAAAATGTACGATTAGATGAGTTGGTTGTGACCAATTTTGAAGTTTTGAAATGCAACCTTGAGACATGACACGAGAAACACGAATCGCGGCAATTGAATATAGACAGGGTAATTGGTTTGCCATGTTAACAATTCATAGAGTATTCGAATTTCAGCGGAGTGAGTACGATGAAAAGGAAAGGAACAGGTGCTACCATGAACAGAAAAGATTGAGGGGTCGTTGTCATAACATTCAAACAAAATGTACGATTAGTTGAGTTGGTTGTGACCCATTTTGAAGTTTTGAAATGCAACCTTGAGACATGACACGAGAAAACGAATCGCGGCAATTGAATATAGACAGGGTAATTGGTCTGCCATGTTAAGATTCATAGAGTGTTCGAATTTCAGCGGAGTGAGTACGATGAAAAGGAAAGGAACATGTGCTACCATGAACAGAAAAGATTGAGGGGTCGTATTCAAACAAAATGTACGATTAGTTGAGTTGGTTGTGACCCATTTTGAAGTTTTGAAATGCAACCTTGAGACATGACACGAGAAACACGAATCGCGGCAATTGAATATAGACAGGGTAATTGGTCTGCCATGTTAAGATTCATAGAGTGTTCGAATTTCAGCGGAGTGAATACGATGAAAAGGAAAGGAACATGTGCTACCATGAACAGAAAAGATTGAGGGGTCGTATTCAAACAAAATGTACGATTAGTTGAGTTGGTTGTGACCCATTTTGAAGTTTTGAAATGCAACCTTGAGACATGACACGAGAAACATGAATCGCGGCAATTGAATATAGACAGGGTAATTGGTCTGCCATGTTAAGAATTCATAGAGTGTTCGAATTTCAGCGGAGTGAGTAAGATGAAAAGGGAAGGAACCATGTGCTACCATGAACAGAAAAGATTGAGGGGTCGTTGTCATAACATTCAAACAAAATGTATGATTAGTTGAGTTGGTTGTGACCCATTTTGAAGTTTTGAAATGCAACCTTGAGACATGACACGAGAAACACGAATCGCGGCAATTGAATATGGACAGGGTAATTGGTCTGCCATGTTAAGAATTCATAGAGTGTTCGAATTTCAGCGGAGTGAGTACGATGAAAAAAAAAAAGGAACATGTGCTACCATGAATAGAAAAGATTGAGGGGGTGTTGTCATAACATTCAAACAAAATGTATGATTAGTTGAGTTGGTTGTGACCCATTTGAAGTTTTGAAATGCAACCTTGAGACATGACACGAGAAACACGAATCGCGGCAATTGAATATGGACAGGGTAATTGGTCTGCCATGTTAAGAATTCATAGAGTATTCGAATTTCAGCGGAGTGAGTACGATGAAAAGGAAAGGAACATGTGCTACCATGAATAGAAAAGATTGAGGGGTTGTTGTCATAACATTCAAACAAAATGTACGATTAGTTGAGTTGGTTGTGACCCATTTTGAAATTTTGAAATGCAACCTTGAGACATGACAGGAAAAACACGAATCGCGGCAATTGAATATAGACAGGGTAATTGTTCTGCCATGTTAAGAATTCATAGAGTGTTCAAATTTCAGCAGAGTGAGTGCGATGAAAAGGAAAGGAACATGTGCTACCATGAATAGAAATGATTGAGGGGTCGTTGTCATAACATTCAAACAAAACGTACGAATATTTGAGTTGGTTGTGACCCGTTTTGATGTTTTTAAATTGAACCATGAGACATGACAGGAGAAACACGAATCGCAACAATTGAATATGGACAGGATATCAGAAGAGTGAGTTCGATGAAAAAAAAGGAACATGTTAATTTTTTCCCTATTTTTTACTCTATATTTTGTTAAAATGATGACATATAATTTTATTTAGAAAAAACAATGTTTCGTTTTCCTTACCTGATATAAATGACAGGGCTTTCAAATTTATGCGTCGATGGTTTAAAACGAGTTCGGATTTAGCACTTCTTTTTTTGGGCGGCTTAACGACAACTCCAAAAACATTTAAATGATGTATATTTAAAACTTAGGATTTCAAAGATGACATTAAAAAGAACATTGCTTTTATTAGTTTGCTATTGCAGTTTACAACGTTAGAATTACAGAAGAAGTTTGGGTCAGGCTACATGTGGTTTCTGAGAAAGAATGCTCCGCTACGATGCAAACCGACATATATCATCATGTGTCATGGTCATTTCGAAAAAAGCTCCAATAGGATGATGTATTCAAACAAAACGAACGAGAGCTGGCTGGCACTGCCCTCCCTGGCTGTAGACATACCATCAATCCATCTGCTGCAATGCGTTTCCCCTGTCGACACCATCTCTTCTCCCTTTACCCTCATTCATCCTTCACTTTCCATTTACAGTTATGACACACAAAAATTATGGGCCCTCGATAAAAAAATAGTAGTTAACTTGACTTTAGTTAGGAGGATGATATTTTCTATGTCAGTAGTTGACGGATGAAATCTTTGATTGGAGATCAATAATACGATTTTGAAATATATCAGCCTCAGCGAGTCGAATTCGAGGACAACCCACGTTCTCTAATGGCTTTCAAGCTTCCCCCCATTCTCTTCTTTGTAAAAGACACGGACAATTAACCCTCATAGAGGCACTTTGTCCTACGCATCCTTCCTCTCGACTTGCTCTAAACATTCGTGACAATGGCTGCAGGTCTTTATTCCAATTAACGAAAGCAGTTTGTTGTTGTGTTTCTTTTCCTTGATTCAACCGGCGACCACATTTCAGTGTACATTTTCCCATGCTCCTTTGACTGCTACTCCGACGCCCGTGTTTTCGCGTAGAAAACAGATTCCATGCTTGTTATCAACGGTGTTCTATTGAAATGTAGTCTCATGCTTTCTTTTCCCTTTCTCGACCTTTGATCATGAACGTGCTTTTGGTTCATATTTTGCCTTACCGAAGCAGTCATGGACAAATGTCAATTTATACTTTCGAACCATTTAACGCGTATAACATGTTTACTAAACGATTTAAATATTGGGTTTCACAATTTTGCACGATTAGTTAATTTGGTTGTGACCCGTCTTTTAAGTTTTTTGTAAAATGAAGAAAAACACTATTTTTATTGGTTGAAAATTGTGGGGTACAAATTTAGAAGAAATTGGGTCCTCCATGTGGTTTCGATGAAAGAAAAAGCTTCAATAGCATGCAAATTGACATATATCATATATCATGGTCATTTTGAAAAAGAAAGACAAACATGGGAATTGACCTTCGGACCCTTGTACGCGCATACAATTCGCACGACATGAGGATCTGGGTCTGTGCTCTACGGCGCTCTCCGATCGGCGTTGAGGTACTGTGGAAGAAATCGGGATGGCTCCTCAGTCGATTTCTACTCGAGATTGCCCGGGTCCTTGTTCGATCATCCCCAACTACCTATGAAGGAGTGATCTGTGGAGGAACATTTGGAAAATCGGGAGTGACTTGTGTTCCTTCCCTCATCTTTAATGACTTCATAAAAAATAGTTTATTTTTGCTCAACCTAGGAAAAAGTAACACTGACAATGTTTGTTAACTCATAAAGTCGGAAAACCAAAGTAGATTCATGTCACTGGATTACTGTCATTGGACCCAGTTCGATTGCTAGACCCGATTTGGTTGATTAATAAATATAACGCACCGACACTTACATATTAAGTATTTAGATTAAAGTGAGCGGGGAAGCCTGGTAGGCCCGTAACAAATGGATTTCAATTCGGGAAGGCTCGCACCTCCCCTCAATTACCTTAGCCTTGTCGGGATGGTAATATAGTGAAATTATTTCCACCGCAGTATTCAGGAACTCCTTCCCGGGAATGTTGCGGTTGATGTCGAGGTCAGGTAATTAATCTTTTAATTAAAATTAACCTCCTAATCGTACGTAGGGATGAATAATGAACTAAATCTGACAAAGTAAAAAATGTATCTAACACTAAATAATAAACTCATCTGAAATCAAATTTCAGTTCCTCCTATCGAGTTTTGCTGCGACAGGAGGAACTGAAATGAAAGGTGCATGCTGAAATCATTTTTTTCTGGAATGTTGCATGCGTTTTATTAGGTTTCTTCTCTACCTTTTCTTTGTAGTTTAATTGACATCTACTCATTTGCGTTTATGGTTCGAAAGTTACAATTTTTCTAAATTATGTCAGAAAATTAGTCATTTCATCGTATTGAAAATGCTTCTAAAATTCAGATCCCTTTCCTGCGTTATTTAGAGCGTATGAGCTTTGATTTCATTGAATTTAGAATTAGTATGGGCCGTGAGTTACCTAAACGCAGTTTCACCTTTGTGAGTTCAATGACTCTCCCAAATGGTAATATTACTACATTTTTGCAATTGAGACGTAGTAAATATGAATCCTCGAACCCTATTTATTTTTTTTTTATATAGCACATTTTAAATAAAGTCGATGGTTTGGTAGAAAATCTAGCATTCCACTTCATAGTGTTCACATTTAAGTAATTAAAAATAATAATTCATTCGTAATACCTAGTTGTTTTTTATTAATATACGAACCTAAGAAAAAGTAGTTTTTAAATTTAATAGGTGATTTGATTACTAAGGTTATTGATTTTTTTATTGACAATTTCAAGAGAAATAGATATCACGTGACACAGGATCAATCATTTGTCAGTAGTGGCTCGGCGATCATGCAACGTAATGTACTCCTTGAGGTTGGTCTTGGAAGAGGTGCCACTTAGGGCCGTGGCCGTGGTCGCTGGAGCCGGCATCGCAACCGTGGCGGGGGCCTATTTTTATAGGACTCCCATCCGACTCCAACAAATATAATATGAATATAATTCTCGGACAACTTTATTCATGTGTTGATGAAACATAAATTTAAAATAGAAAGGATTTGTGTTAACTTACACGTCACATGAACAAACCACTGCACATTAGCTTTTATTAATGCAAATCATATCGTGCTTCATCTTCTTTATATTTTGTAACATATATTTATAAAGTTACATTGATTTGATTACGTGTTGGAATTTTTTGTGATAGAATTGGATAAAAATCTTACCGCCTCGTGGTTAAAAAAATTATTTTCTTACACCACAGAAGGTTCAACTTTGTACACTGTAATCACTACTTACAAGTTACTAGTGAAAGCGGCCGAAAGTGGATGTAGGCGTATTTTCCGAACCACTATAAAATATTGTGTTGCGATTTGTCTTTAAGCTTCTGTAAATTACAGAAACTAAGTCTTCTGCTGTGAGGGTTTTGTAAGTTTGTCGCGAAAGTTCACCCCCTCTTGGTCACAATCAAAAGCGAACAAAATGACTTTTGTATAATAAACGAATTCAATAAATTATCAAATCTCTCGAAATTTAGTTAATTTTTTCTTTTAAAATATTGTTTTCTTTACAAATTTAAAGTACTCCTTGAAAAATTGACGAAAGTGAAATTATATTTTGTATATATTTTTTAAAACTAATATTATGACAACACATCAGTCCAAGTTGTTCGAATGGCCGGCAGGGAGTCAACAACGAACTTCCAAACTACGTGACTCTTTTTTTTTTAATAATATGTATGCGTAAAATGATCGAAGGCACGTAAATAATAATGCGACTCTTTTCTTTTTACAATATTTATTTGACTAACATTCTCTGTTTAACAACATACGAGATGTCCCTTTGGAATACGAGAAGTGTTTATACAATATACTTTTTAGCCATTAATTATAGAGTTTATTCGACTATAATATAGTCGACGAATAAAATAGAAGCCAGTTGACCTGCAACAGTCGACGGTATCTAGAGAAGCTGGTCGACCGGCTCTATACAAGCCCGTCGAGTGGATCTCAAAAGCCAATCGTTAGTGACCATTCCTAACTGTTAGTAATGGTTACTTTGTGCAATAAGTCAAACACGACAATTACTTGTGCCTAAACTAAAGCATTTTAGTTTTCATTTGCTCTCATCTCATTTTCTTCGTTTTTATGTCTTAGCGTCTATGTTGTAACTCAAGTTCAATACAATGAAAGTATGTTGTTTGTTTAATCTGATCATATTTTTTATACTTTCCTTTCACCTAATGAGTTAGTCTCGCCGGTATCGCGACATTTGTCGGTGCCTCCCCGCTCCACATCCGTGGCGAGAGGTGCCTGTCCACTTTCTCCGTCGAATGCCCCGCGTAGAAGAACACCAACTTGTTCGAGTCTGTACACAGCCTGAAGTTATACTATTCGTGACCACAATTCCATTCTCCGTTGAATGCCCTGCTCCCGCAGCAAGCCCACCCTCCCCTACAGCAACACAGCTTAAGCTTTTAATGTCAAGATGAAGCAAAAGAAGAAAAGGAGAAGGAAGAAGGATATGCATCTGAACATTAGATGAATTGGGCTTGTTGTATTTGTTACTTGTATAAGTCCAGCCCATATAGAGTGACTAGGATTTACATAAAACAGAATTAATTCATTTTGTTGGAATAACAGAGAGTTGTTTTTGATTGTTTTCTGCCTCTGTTGGGTCTCTGTTCTTGCAACCATGGATCACACTCCTCCATCTTGAGATGGTATCAGAGCGATCGTTTGCAGCCGTCGTGGCCGGAGTTCAAAGGAGACAAGTGATTCCAGTGGCGGCAGAAGAAATGACGTCTTCTCATCAAGTTGTGATCCCGAACAGAGCACGGGCAATTATGGAAGACCCTGCGTCACCATTCTACATTCAGCAAGCCGATAACTTGAGTTCAGTGGCTGTTGTTCCTCAGTTGAACGGTATGAATTACTTCACCTGGAGTAGGAGTTTTGAAATGGCGTTAGTTTTCCGTAATAAGCTAGGGTTTGTCGACGGGACTATTCCGATTCCTAGCTCATATGATGAGAAGTATTTGGCTTGGAAGCATTGCAATACGCTTGTTGTTTCATGGCTACTTAGGTCAGTTACGGAGTCAATTGCCAGCAATGTCTTCTATATGAATACAGCGATTGAGATATGGGAAGCATTGAAAAAGCGATATGCTCAGCCGGATAAAACGAAGATAAGTAGATTACAGCATATGCTGATGACTGTAGCTCAGGGAGATAAGGCTGTGGATGAATATTACACTCAATTGAATGCAATATGGGAAGAATTGAAACACTTTCGACCTTTACCTCATTGTAATTACGGCAAATGTAATGAAAGGTGTTTTAAGAAGTATGCTGACAATCAAATGGAGGATTATGTGTTTCGATTTCTGTATGGGCTGAATGAGGAATTTGATGGTTTGAAGAGTCGGATTATAAGCATGAAACTTTTTCCTACATTGGATGAAGTGTACAGCTTAGTGATGCAAGAGGAGTCATACAAACATGGAAGAATTGAGAAATCTGCAGTGAGAATGCAGCCTATAGCTTTGGCTTCTGTAAATCAGTCATATGATAAGAAGATAAGGAGGCAGATTCCAGTCTGTGATCATTGTGGGAAACGAGGGCATCTTAAAGAAAAATGTTTTCACTTAATTGGGTTTCCTAATTCAGGAGCTCCCAGGAAAGGAAGATTTATATATCCTAGAAGTGGAGGATCACATGTGGCAGCTATTCCTGGGGTTGATATTACTAAAAACTCAGATGACTCAGGGCTTGATGAAGTAAAGGAGCAGGTTCAGAGGTTGATGTCTTTACTAAATGTACATGGAGAACAGTTGAAGATACAACCTGCTGCATCGTCTGATTTTGGAAATTTATCTGATTCTAAAGTTGAGTCTGTGCCTTTCTTTCTAATGCAGCAGGTAATTTTGTTTGTTCTGCTCATAACTTTTTAGCTAATCATATATCTTCCCAATGGATTGTAGACACAGGAGCTACAAATCACGTTGTTTGTACTTCAAAATATTTTCATAAGTGCACACCACTTCAAAATGTTTCTGTTTCTCTCCCAAATGGTACTAAAGCACAAGTTGTCAGTATCGGTGATATATATCTTCATGATAGTTCCATCCTCAAAGATGTGCTATTCATTCCTTCTTTCAATTTAAATCTCATTTATGTCAGTCAATTAATGAAAACAGATTCATTTTGTGTCTTGTTTCTCAAAAATTTATGTTTCATTCAGGACCGGTCATCATGGAAGATAATTGGAAGTGCTAAAGCAATAGCTGGTCTTTATATTCTGCTAGATTTTCAAATTCATACTTCTGGAAAAAAGGTTGATGTGAAGAAAACTGGAGTTTATACTGCTAATGTTCATAATGGCTTTGATGTATGGCATTATAGGTTAGGTCATCCTTCCTTTGACAAACTAAAGTTCATACAACAGTGTAACCATTTGCTTCCGCATTCTAATAAAGAAGTTTGTTCCATTTGTCACTATGCGAAACAAAAGAGGTTAATATTTCCTACTCATCAACAAAACACTACAAGGTGTTTTGAATTAATACATTGTGACATTTGGGGGCCTTGTTCAACTACTTCTTTGGGTGGGTTTCGATACTTTCTCACTATTGTAGATGATATTAGTAGAGTTACATGAGTCTATCTACTGAAAGCTAAATCTGAAGTTTCTGAGATTGTGAAACAGTTTTGTGTCATGGTTCATACACAATTTGATTCGTTTATTAAAATCCTGCGTTCAGATAATGGTAAAGAGTTCTTAATGTCGGATTTTTACAAAGATAAAGGAATCTTACATCAAACAAGTTGTGTAGAAACTCCTCAACAAAATGGAATTGTTGAAGGAAACATCAAACCATATTCTTAATGTTGCGAGAGCTCTCATTTTTCAGTCTGGTTTGTCTCTTTCTTTCTAGGCTGATGCTGTGCTAACTGCAGTTTATATCATTAATTTGCTTCCATCTGTGGTTTTGAATAATAACACTCCTTTTGAGATGTTGTTTAATAAAAAACCAGATTATACACATTTGAGAGTGTTTGGATGTTTGTGTTTTGCTTCTACTTTACAACATGGCAGGTCAAAGTTTGAATCTAGGGCACTTAAATGTGTTTTTCTTGGATATCAATTAGGTACAAAAGGATATAAGTTGTATGATTTGGTTAATAGAAGACTTTGAGTCTCTAGAGATGTGCATTTCTATGAAACTGTTTTTCCATATCAATCTCATTCACAACAAGTAGATCTTTCTGGTGTATCTTTACCTGAGTTTTCTAATGATTGTCATCTCATGCAAAATTTTCAGACTTCTAATATTTTACATGATTCTGTTGAACACTCCAAATCTGATTTTTCGACTGAGAACATTGAACAAGATATGAGTGAGCATTCCACAACTGAACTTCAAACTGATAATAATCCTTGTAGAAGAAGTAATAGAACACGTCATGTTCCTAATTACTTGCAGGATTATCATCATTCCATTGCTCTTTCTTTAACAAATCCAATTTTCATGCCTGATGTTTCTAGTTCTAAACGTGTGTGCACTACTCATCCTATTCAAAATTCTTTGTCCTATTCTGGTCTTTCTCCTGCATTTAAGTCCTTTGCAGTCAATATTATGCTTCAACAGGATCCTGTCCATTATGCTGAATCTGTTCGACATGTATATTGGAAAAAGGCCATTGATGCTGAACTACAAGCTCTAAAAAGTAATACTTGGATTCTTACTGAGTTACCTCATGGAAAAGTGCCTATTGGATGCAAGTGGTTGTTTAAAACTAAGTATAAGGCAGATGGGAGTATTGATAAATACAAAGCCAGATTGGTTGCGAAGGGTTACACACAGAAAGAGGGTATTGATTACACGGATACCTTCAGCCCAGTTGTAAAACATTCCACTGTAAGAGTCTTTCTTGCTTTAGCTGCCATGCATCAATGGTATCTTTGTCAAATGGATGTCAACAATGCTTTTTTGAATGGTGATTTGAATGAGAAGTGTATATGGTCGTGCCTCAAGGTTTAGATGTTTCACATGTGCAATTTAAGGGGGAGAATGTAGTATGTAAACTGCAGAAATCATTGTATGGTCTTAAACAAGCGTCACGACAATGGAATTCGAAGTTTGTCGCAGCTTTGTTGATGTTTGGTTTCAAACAGTCTAAAGCTGATTATTCTCTGTTCATGAAAGGAGAAGGAGATGAGTTCGTTGCTCTACTTGTCTATGTAGATGACATAGCAATAGGGGGACCTAATATTCAGGAAATGCAGAAAGTCAAAGATTATTTGTCTTCTGTTTTCAAGATCAAAGACTTGGGAAGTTTGAAGTATTTTCTTGGTCTTGAGATTGCTAGATCATCTTCTGGCATTGTTTTGTCCCAAAGAAAGTATGCTTTGGAATTAATTCAGGAACACAAGCTGCTGGGAGCCAAAGCATCTTCAATACCTATTCTACCAAATCATAAGTTGTCTAATTTCCAATTTCTAAAATAAGTGATACAGAAGATGGAGAACCACTGAAAGATGCAACAATGTATAGACAACTTGTGGGAAATAAGTGAATATACTTCCCAATTTCTAAAATAAGTTATACAGAAGATGGAGAACCACTGAAAGATGCAGCAATGTATAGACAACTTGTGGGAAAGCTATTATACTTGACCTTGACAAGACCAGATTTGATGTACTCGGTGCATGTATTAACTCAGTTTATGGCCAGACCTACTAAGATTCATATGGCAGCAGCATTACATGTTCTGAACTATGTGAAAGGTTCTCCGGGTCAAGGAATCTTCTTTAGCTCTAAACATGATAATCACTTGCTTGCTTATAGTGATAGTGATTGGGCGAGCTGTCCGGACTCACGAAAATCACTTTCAGGATATTGTGTTTTCTTTGGTGATTCTTTAGTCAGTTGGAAGACTAAGAAACAACCTACAGTCGCAAGGAGTTCGGCTGAAGCAGAATACATATCACTTGGTGTGGTTACAAGTGAGGTTGTTTGGCTTATTTCTTTACTGGATGAGTTCGGAGTTAAAATACAAAAGCTAGTTACATTATTTTGTGATAGCCAATCCACCATACATATCGCTAAAAACCCGGTGTTTCATGAAAGATCGAAACATTTGGAGGTTGATTGTCATTTTGTAAGAGAAAAACAACAAGAAGGAGTTATGTGTTTGCAGTATTTGCCTTCAAAGATGCAGATTGTTGACTTGTTCACTAAGGGATTTTCAAGTCCCAGGTTTTCTTGGCTTGTAAGCAAGTTGAACATGAAGAATCTTTATGTCCAACTTGTGGGGGAGTGTCAAGATGAAGCAAAAGAAGAAAAGGAGAAGGAACAAGGATATGTATCTGAACATTAGATGAATTGGGCTTGTTGTATTTGTTACTTGTATAAATCCAGCCCATATAGAGTGACTAGGGTTTACATAAAACAGAATTAATTTATTTTGTTGGAATAACATAAAGTTGTTTTCGATTGTTCTCTGCCTCTGTTGGGTCTATGTTCTTGCAACCATGGATCACACTCCTCCATCTTGAGATTTAAGGTTTTTATATGCGATCTTGAGTTCAAACTCCGTGTACCCAAAAATGTCAAATATACAGTATAACAGGTCAAGAAATTCACCTAGAACCCAGGGCCAAAAAGGCAAAGATATAAATATAAGCAAGCCTCACCCGGAATCAACTCAATATCCCGAGAGGATTTGCCGCTGCCACGGACATGTAGGCGGGGGATGATGGGTTCCTTGAACATGGCTAACAACGGCAAGGTGAACATTAACCTCACAAGTGCTTCAAGCATGTCGCTGATCATCTGCAGTTTTAGTCGTTGAAGGGGCTGGCCGGAAAAGTTGGCAGTCGTTGAAGGGGGTGGCCGGAAAAGTTGGCAGTCGTTGAAGGGGGTGGCCGCCTATGAGGATGCTATATAAATCAGCAGGTCTGAAGGAAACAAAAGCCAACAATGAAGCTACGAAGGGCCCTTCCGTCGCAGAACCCTCTGGCGACATATCAGAAGGAGCTGTCTCTCCGTAAGGCCAATGACACCAACCCCCCGGTAGCCGTCACAGTCCCACGGTCGGAGGAGGGAGAGGACAGGCTCCTTTAGACGTAGCATAACTTTTGCCCGGAAACGTAACATCATCGAAGTCTGCTTTCGCATTCAAGTCATGATAGAACTTTTATTTAACTAAGTGGAACATTTGTTGGTTTCTATGGTTCTCGAAGAGCGACTTGAGGTTGCGAGGCATCATCACCGGGGGCTTGCCGCTCCACATCAATTCCGAGAGCTGTCTGTTCACTTCCTCTGTTGGATGGGCAGGGTCGAAGAACACGTACTCCTTAGACTCGGGACACAGAGTGAAGTGATCACGAGTCACCCCACAAGTCCATTCTCCGTTATATCTCCCACTCCCGCAGCACGCAGTCTCCCCTACCTCGAAACCTGCATCCACATGTTTCCGTTGGTCGAGGCAATCCCCAACCTTAGTCCAGTGATTCAAGCAAGTTATTAGCCTGTCACATACTGAATTCTGTGCAGTTCACAATCCTGTCAAGCAACGTCTTGTAGTAGTCGAAAAGGACATAGTTGAACCCAGAGAGATTCTTCTCGAGCCCAGCGAGTAGTTCCGACAGGGCTTCATTGTGTGCATCTCCGCGAGTATATTAAGGTCGTTCAAGCATCTGCCCGTGCCTGTTCTGCACCTGCTGCCCGGCAAACACCCGATGGGAGCAACATTCTGGAAGGAGAATTTCCTTCCGCCTAGACGGTACAATCTCTGCATGAATTGGCCAAAATGGAAGGGAACATCAGGCCGAAGAAAAGGAGTAATGGGTTCCGTGACAGGGATCTGGTACATTTATGGAAGTTGTCAAGTTTCCCATCACCCAGTGGGCGAAAGCTTCCTTGTCATGAGGAGAGATTGTGGCGTTGTCATCTAAGGAGTCCAGAGCAAGTAGAATGTAGTCGTTCCCTCCCATACCGATGTGATAAACACCTCAAGATATCAGCTTCTGTGCATCGCTATCTCCCTTCTGCTGCTTCAGCCGCTCTGTCATCTCAGAGAAAAGGCTTACCTGTAGCTCGAGGTACAGCTTTGAGGAGAAAAAGAAGGGTAACCACAATCATTCTCGATGAGAGACTAAAATGTAAGCGGAGTAACCACGCTAAGTTAGTCATTAGTTAGATTCATGTAATTTCCAACCACATAAGCTGCAAAAAAAAAAGGTGAAACCACAAAACTCACAGCTCCTTCCAAGGTTTGCGGCAAGACTCCTGCCCCGCCAGATGCAAAGTTAGCCCCGTCTGTGTAGTCGCTGAAGTTGGGTGCCAAGTATGGCTTGATGAACGGCAGGTTTGCATTTTCAGCTAGAAAAACACCATCGGACAAGTAATCCAATACACAAATAAATAAACTGACAAAGGCGACGAGAGGAATGAATATTGCATTCGAAAACGATTCTCGGCGAAACGGGTTCCTTCCGTCTCACCTATGAAGTCAGAGGGGATCCTTCCATCGCAGAACCTCCCAGTGGTATTGTGGAAGGTGGTCTCCCCATAAGGCCAGCAGTTCGCCTTGAAGGAAACGTTTAGGTAGTCGTTGTTCCCGGCAGCCAACAGCGAATCCCCGAATATGAAGAAGGGTGCGCTCACATTACCTGCCCCCAAGGGCAGTCCCATGCCTCCTCCGCCACTTCCGCATTGCCGGAGGTGGGAAATGACGGGCTCCTTGAACGTCGCAAAGATCGGCAAGACGACAATGAGTCTCACCAGCGCTTCGTGCACAGTAGGCATCGTCCCAAGGGCTCCCTCTCGCACTTGGCTTGTTAGTGGCAGGAATGTGTTCGCCTAAAATATTTTCAACACGTCAGGGCAGGTGGTCCCTGCTCTTGTGGCACAGTGGCATGCCTATCGAAACCCTATCGAAAGAATATAAAAAAAATGCAAGGGCCCGTTTGTTCAGAGAAAATCATCTCTCTTCGATGTTTATTTTATACGAAAAGAAAGGATTTGTTTTCCAAGAAATGAAAACACACGTTAGTTTGCAGAACCAAACAGTCCGTATCATTTTTGTTAAGCATCTCCATTTTTGCATCCGACTTTCAAAGGCCTTTGAAGTTCCCCTGACAGCGTTGGCAGCCCCACCTGAAGGGTCGACCGGTGTCCAAATACAAAAGAACCCTCCTCCGACGGGGTCCGAAGAAATGAGAACCGTCAAAGTTCGTATAGCCGTCGGAAGGTTCCGGCATATATAGCAGCAAATAGCATAATCAAAGGCCAGGCTCGCTCGAGTCTGTCAACTCGGGGAAAAAATTAAGAGAAGAAAAGGAAAGGAAACACCAGCATACAGGTAGGTAGATACCAGTAACATAAACAGTTTCTGAACATGACACTACATCATCCAAGGCATGAGGCATGATCGTCGGTTCGTAATCCTCTCCATTCAAAGTCGAATTGATTCCTGAGGCAATCGGAGTCAGAGGATCGTCCTTGGAGTATTCAATAAAGGGGATCGAGACTGCGGATAGGACTTACTAGCATTGTCTTATTTACATGCAGCCAGTCGCAGGTACAAGGGACACTCAACTCAAGAGGAAAAAGGCCATAGAAAAGCTAATGAACTACAAAGAAAATGCAGAGACAACACCCAATAGATTTTAGCATGCACCTTTCACTAGGTTTGCCTAAAATCAGATCAAAACTCAATGAAATGACAGCAAACCTTATCTGTGTCTTGTGCTAAGGCATGTTTGGTGTCTTTAATGCTGGTGAGGATTGACTTCTCTCTCTTTGTCTTCAGCGAAGGGTGAGGTCTGGCCTTCCACTGATGGAGTGTTGTTCTTTGTTGTTGTTCTGTGACAGCGGAGGGGCAACTTTAATCTTTCTGGGTCGCTGTTTTTCTTGCTAAAATTCCATCCTTTTGGGCAATGGTGGAGGGATTATGGATGTCAGTGAGCCGAGGGTTAGTGGAAGTGTTCTCAATCGAGTGGAAGCGGATCGGAACAAACGCAAAAATATGAAGGTCGCTTGTGTGAATTGTGGTGGTATATCATAGATTGGTGTTTAATCCGATGGCATTGACCTTCATTCTTGTCTGGGTTTGTCATTGCTGGTATTCTGTTTTCCTGTTCTCATGATACCATCTTCAAGTTGTTCTCAGCTTATTAGTTTCATATCCCATGTGTTTTTCTGCAGGATTTTCCCACTTATGCCAAGGTTTCATCCCTTTGTCAAAGAGCAGAGCAGTTGTAGAAGAAGCCATGGCGAGCAATGGAAGGTTTCTGATGAGACCAACAGTAATGTCTCCGAAGGAGATGAAATATCAAAGGGTAACAGCATTTTGCATACAGTTACTTGCGATGTCTCTAATCTAATGCTGATTACATGACCATTGATATGCTTCATTGCAGTTAATTTGCCTGCTGACATTACCCATGGGACACCATGTCGTTAGTTTTGTCGAAGAGAACCACAAGGTGAGCAAATATACAAGATCCGCTGACTGAGTATAACGATGCTTAAAGTGTTGCGTTTGTGCTCTGCCGGCCCTTGGGAGAGGACCAGTTTCATTCCTTGGTGTTATTCGTTCAGGACAAGCGACAGATATTTGTGGCCAAATACCACTGTAGGAGACTTCACACTTTGCTGGGAGCTGCATCGACGATCGGATTGGTGATGGCGAAGAAAGCTAGGTCAATGGGCAACATGACTGGCAATTATCCTGTGAGAGTTCCTTTCCGGGTCCCTAAAACAGAGCAATTTTTTGCATCTGTCCAACATTTATCATGAGGTTGCCTTTGATTGCCGTAAATGGTAATGTCTCTCTGCACACGAAAACATCGGCCGCCGAACCTCAACGGAGTATGGGATTAAAACTAAAAACAATCACCATGAACAAAAACAAGTGCTGATTACATTAACTGAACACTTACCGCCGTTGTCACTTTAACTAGACACTTAAAATCTATTGTCCTTGTCTTACAGAGAAAAAGATGAACCTATTTATACCGAAAGACTAACTAAAACCGCCAGCTCTTCGTGAGGATCCGTCTGATGCCGTGGGTGATGTCTGAAAACTGTCAGAAAACTCTGGGTAAAGCATGAAAACCGTAATAGATTGTGGGTTAATGTCTAGGTCTTTACCTATACTTATCCTCGAACTCGACTCTTCAAAGAAGTCATGAACTCGAGCTCCATAGCTAGAAAACCAATTTCTTCATATTTGCCTCGTAATTTCTTTTTCTTCTCTCACTCTCTTCAATAAAACATTTCCCATTAATTTAAAAACAATTCCATTCTCTTAAGAGTGCATTATCTTCTCAAACTACAAGTTAGTCTCTCTCTAACCATAGATTTTGTGAACTCCTCAATCATGTACCTTAATCTTCTCGATCCAGAGCCCAATACTTCACGTATATAAACAATGTCGTGGGATGTGAATGGCGATTTAGTTCGGAATGATTTGTGAGGCGAAAGCGAGGGAGGGGATTCATAGTGCTTTCTCTCGTTTCTAATGGCCGAAACTGACAGGGGACAGGTGAAGCCCATTGAGGTGCACCAGATCTTGTGTAATGTCTCTGGACAACCCCAAAAGGGACTATCAGGCCGTCGTTCAACCACGAGATTGTCAAACAAGTGCCGAATACACAACTCCGAGGCCACGACTATACCATCGAGAGGCGGCGGATGGCATCCCATGCTACTAACACAGCCGTTGCTCGTCTAGGTCGATTGCCAGAAGTTGGTACAAGCAGTAGCTCGTTCTACTGGTGTTCAAGGATATGTCTTCGAGGTCGATTCGTTTGATTAACCAAAAACCAGAAGAAATCCGCATTCGAAGAAATTAATTCTAGTAGTGTCGGGTGTTTGGTTTCCGGAGGAAAATGCCCATTCCGTAGGAAGGGAATGGATGGAATGAAAAATGAGATGGAACAGAATGCCATCCCGGCTCATTTTTGCGGAACTAAACGTCGGAATGAGCCAGAATGAGATCAAATTATTACATTCCGGCCGCGTACAAAAACCCAACACAGAATAAGAACTTTCTTTAGAACATACAATGCTTGATGATGTCTTCATCTCCCTTAAACTTGGCCATCTCCTCCTCATCCAACACAACCCAAGCGTCAATCCCTCCATCCCCCTTCCTATCCATCAGCACGTTGGTCCTGAAAGGTGGGCGGCAACACACGACCAATTCGGGCCCTCCCCATCCGAAGTCTATCCCATAGACAGGGAACCTGCACCAGCTCGTGCACGCCACGATGCAATGCTTGCCGCTCGCCTGGATCCTCACGCGCCTCTTACCATCTTCCTCGACCATTGACCACAGCTCTTCGGCAGTGCCTACTGCTCCGTACCTTGCCTTGGTTTTCCTCATTATTTCCCTGACCATCTTTATGTAGCCATGGAGGTTCCATTCCTCGTCTCCCGTAGAAGAAGGGGAGTCTAAGGTCAGTGTGTAAATATTCCCGAATCCTGCATCGGGAATCGCCACACTCGTCCTCCCCCTTAGGTTCATCGAGAAGCAAATTGCAATGGGCCGAGCACAAGGATTCTTGTCTCTATCGATCTTGACTAAAGCCTTGCATAAGAGTGCAAAAGCCATCTCCAATCTAGATGGTCGCCGATACCCCTCGAATTTCATGTCGGGTTCATCTGAAGTTGTTTCAATCGCTAGTTGTGCAAGGGTCTCGCCACTTACTGTGAATTTGTGCATGACCAGCTTATCGCTACCAGGTTTCCGCGATAATGGATAATTAATGACTGAACTCTTCGGAGGAAATATGCTCGAGACGTCAAAGTTGGGAGTAACCACCTCCCCCGGATTACCGCCCCGACATATCATGGCCCACGCATCGACAAATGTGATGATGGAGCGAAAATCTGCGATCCTGTGTGTGAACCGCAAGCCGAAGGCCAAACCGCCACCCTCGAACTTGTTCACCTGGATTACGAATAGAGGGCTTTCCTCGACACTATCGGGGAAAGTAGACAACTGGTCGAGCAGATCGGGATCTGGCACTTGGCCCAGAGATGTAAGGCTATCAAGATGGCCATTGACTTTTGCTTCCACTAGCTCGACCCCCTGTCCCCCGCAATCGATGTAACACCCATCTTCAACGTACCTACCGGCTAGTGGATAATAAATTGTCAGAGCCTCGGAAAGTGATTCTTCGAGTAAGCGAACCGAACCACAGTCGAAAGCAGAAGCATTCACGGGATGGTATATCAGCAACAGTCCGACGTAGCCTGTTGCCTGAAGCTGGTCGATGGAAGATATGGTATAACGACGTAGGTGGCCAGGCCTGATTGCTCGCGGACCCACCATCTTCCTGCTCTCAATCCAGACTTCCATAACTTTGGATGAATCGAGTAAGGCTTGTCAACCTAAATCGCTCGAACCGACTCCGTTAGACTCGTGATAGTTGAAACCTTGGTGTGAGTTAAGTGGCCGTGGTCGAGTAAGCTCCGACCACCACCTAATCTAAGATGAATTGCAAAGGAAGAGTATCAGAGAAACAGTAGGAATAGACAGGATCTTACTTGCCCAATTTGAGCCTTATGAAACCACAAAACTAACTTGCCACAATTGTAATAATTTGTTTTATCTACCACTCTCTCCAATGACTAATTTACTATACTTACTGCATGGATAACTTACCATAATTGTAATCATTTATTTTACCTACCACTCTCTTATTATTTTGACCACAAAAATTCTGGTTGTAGACATTGAAATTTTATCGATGTCGAAATAATGTCATTCGGCCCAAACCATATATTATATTGGCTGAATATGATTGATTGTCTTTATATTATAAGACATCACGATATGAAATATTTTTCACTTATATCGTAGTGTAAATATAATACACGGGCCTGAGATTATAAAAAAGTTCAAGCCCAACCTATTTATTATTGGATTTTAAAATTGTGGTTCAGCCCATATGCTAGCCCAATAAGCCTAACCCAATTATAAAATGAACTGGGCCTAGATCATATATCGGCCCATTCAAACTTCGACCCAATCCAAATGTTGGCCCAATATAACCATAAGCCCACATGCATTTGTCTCACATCGGAAAGAAACACTACCTAAGGACTTCTCAATTCCTTTTATATAGGGAGCACATCCCCCTTATTTGGGGGACACAAAATATTTTGTCTTCTCTCTTATTCTCTTAAGCCCCATTGGGTTACAAAGAGATTCCAGTTATTTTTTAAGACCCCTAAGGCCCCCATATCGGGTATATCTCCGGCCGCTCCTTCTAGCGGGTATTCCCCTATGGGCCCTTTAGCGGGTTTATCTTTGAAGGCCCCAAAGCGGAACGATGCGGTGGTATATTTTTCAAGAGGTAATATTCTACACACTCCCTAAAGCTCCACCAAATATTTGCCAGAGCCTCAGCCCATCTATACTGCGGATATCTTACGAGTATAGAATCGGATGACTCGCGTACTTTATCCGGGACTAAAGATTGAACCTGCTATTTCTCAATACGACAATTTGTACGTTGCTTCCGGTCTATATAGGACCATGAGATTTTTTACGTCAACACTGGCATTGCGAAACAGGGTGGTATTTTCGTAATTTCGGAAATAGTTCGACTTCACTCACGAAGGAATTCGAATTTATCAAGTCCGACTTCCAAAATACCTTAAAGAACTCGGACTTTATAAGTTTCTGTCCTCAATTTTAATCCAACTTTCTATTTATCATTAACTTAGTTTGTTATATAATTTTTTCACCAACTTTTGTTTTTATTTTGATTTTATCCAATCTTGAATTTCTTCTAGCGAAAGCTAAACAAGGGCTTAATATAGTTTGACCCATGTCCTATAACAGTGCAGTTTCAACGTCTCTTCATTCGCCTCATAATCTACTTTAACCGTAGTAACATCTTCTAATAGAACATTATCCGACCTTCATCGATTTTGCGTATTTTTTAACAGCATCAGCAACTATCGTCCAACTTCGACTTTCAATTCACTTGATTTGTCCATCAAAATTTTAAAATTAAAAACCATATGAGAGGTTTCAATATTATTTCCCTTTTTTTAAAATTTTTTTCTTTTTTAGTCGATAAATGAAAATTGTCTATTAAGGTCTGTTTGGCGTACGCGTGATAAAATCCAAGATTGGCCAAAATCAAAACAAAAACAAAATTTGGTGACAAAATTATATAACAAACTAAGTTAATGAGAAAAAAATTAACTTAAAGCAGAGGCTATAAACATATATTTTATCAAATTCTTTTCCCATAACTCTATTTCGGTACTTTCCTTCAAAAATCTTACCACACTGTCTCCAATGATTAATTATTCATTGCGCGGACCGCATGGTAACTAACTTACCATAATTGTAATAACGTATTGATTCATTACGTCGACATAACCAAGGACAAAAAAGGACACTTCGTATAGCCGTACAGGCACTGTTCCCGCCCCAACACAGGGCTTGTATTATTCATTACGGTAGCGGCCGCAAGCTACTAATACATAGATCGCAAAGCAAATTGTGGTGACAATAGATCCCGCAGAACAATTCAAGCCTAGGGTCACCTTGTGCACCACTTGACCTGTAGTTGACAATATCTTTGTGGAGAACGAATGGATACTTGATACAGGAGTTTCGAGACACATGACCAGGTGCGCGAAGCATTTGAGTGAATGTTCATTAATAAATGGCGGGCAACCTGTATTCATTCCTAATGGCAACAAAGTGCAAGCTACAAAGATTGGGAAAGTGCACATCACTAACTCATTTATGTTATCAGATGTGTTACTCGTGCCTACTTTTGATTGCAATTTTAATTCAACTGCACAATTGTCAGATGATATGAACTGTGTTATCACCTTTTGCTCGGATTTATGTGTCATACAGACCGCACTACGAAGAGGATGCTTGGAGGGGGTAAGCTCCGAGGGGGTTCTATTATTTGCGGCATTCGAATGTTCCACTCATTTGTCGAACAGCTAGGGAAGGCAACATTGAGCTTTGGCATAAAAGGCTTGGTCATCCATCAGACAAGATTGGATTTCTGGGTATGAATTTTGATAAGCAAAATAATCATGAATGTGACATATGCTTACGAGAAAAACAAACGAGCTCTCAGTTTCATTTAAGTTCGAATAAAGCAGATTTTCCATTTCAGTTGGTACATTGTGATTTGTGGGGGCCTTATAAGGTGAAGTCAGCAAGTTATTTTCTAACTGTGGTAGATGATTTTAGTCGAGTTGTATGGCTATTTTTGCTGCGTGAAAAATCAGAAGTACGGTGTTATCTCATCAGTTTTTGTAACCTTGTGAAAAATCAATTTGATCGAGTTCAAATTATTCGAAGTGACAATGGCATGGAATTTCTATCTAAAGAATTGCAAGGTTTCTTTAGTGACAATGGGATAATTCATCAAAGGTCATGCATGGATACACCACAACAAAACGGGCTGAATGTGGCACGAGCAATCATGTTTCAGGCTTCTCTCCCTATGAATTTTTGGGGAGAATGTGTATCTATCGTTGCGCATTTGATTAATATCACACTTACGCTTTTGTTGGGAGAAAAGAGTCCTTATGAGGTACTTTTCGGAAAAACACCCAATTATTCCAACTTACGAGTTTTTGGTTCATTATATTATTGTGATAACTCTATGAAAGTAAAGTTATTTATGTCAATTGCATACCTAGGATTTGTTAGATTTGTAAAATATCGCGCTTATTGCATACTATTTCTTGTTATTTTATATTACACTTGAGAATTTGGATACTGCCGAATTTTGGGTTTATTTCAAATTAAAAATGGAAACAAGAAGATTTTGGCGTATCTACAAAGATTCTGTGCAAAGGAAAAGACGGTCGCGGGCGCTGAAGGAGACTAATTGAAGAGAAAAAAAGATTTTATCCCAGATTTTCAGAGATTCTCTAGGGTTTATTTTTTAAGACTATAAAAGGATTTTGTTCCCTAGGCTAGAAAAAAAAGGACTTCGACGAGGGAGAATAAGGGAGTTAGAATATTGTTTAGGATGCTTTTCTTTTTTTTTTGAATTGTGTCTCAAAAACAATGCTCCGTTAAACTTTCTTGCTAGGATTATGTTGAACCAAATTGCGTAGTTGAATTTCCTGAACTCGTTTAGAACAAATTCGTACTTTGGATGTTTATTTATTTCGTTTGATCTTAATGCATGCAATTTGTCTGATCACCTAATTGTATTGATTTGTTATCCTAACTTAAACTCGGGAGAGGAATTTTAGGAGGGAACGGGAACGAAATAGCCTTGGTTAATATCGTGGGAGCGAATTGGCTAGTAAGTAGTATCGGGAGATATACTTCTAGGTAACCAATAAAGGATTGAATCTTAATGTGTTCTGGCCTTCGTAATTCACTATAGGGATATATCTTTATGGTGGTTTAGAATAATCCTTTGTAAACTCGGGAGAAGCACTTAGGGACATAAGAATCCGGTTAGAAAATAAAATTAGTATAAATTTGGGATAAACGAGTGAAGGGGTTTAACGAAACAAGGAGGGGATACTTGATCCTAGGCTTTTCCGTCTATTGAATTCCGATTCTTTGTTTGATATTTATTTCTTACTAGTTTAATTTTCAGATTTAAAATCTCAATTTTTCGTATTTGCTTGGCTACATAAAAATTACAATTGTGCATGCTAAAATTACTATCCTCGTGGGAACTATAACTCTACTCATTTCTATATTATTTGATGCGATCCGTATACTTGCCGTGTGCGAATTTAGCGATCAGCACACAATCGACCACGGAATAAAGATAAATTCCAAGAAAGATCACGAAAGTGCGTTTTTATCGGATACCCATATGGGAGGAAAGGATGGAGATTATATGACTTGGTTGCACATGAGTTTTTTATCTCTCGGGATGTATGGTTCTGTGAAGAGATTTTTCCCTTTTGCTGCAAAAAATATGGAGGAGTTCAGCACAAATGAATCTGAAAAATACATGCCATTACTTCATGATGGGTCGACAAATTATGAAGGATAGGGGGAGTTTGGTGACATTAGCGAAAATGATTGTTTAGTTGTCGTTGGATGACCCAATCCGCATATGGGGTTAGATTTGGTAGACTTTGGAAGACCGCGACTGATCCTGAAAGGAATTGATACGAATGAATCATCCTTTCCGGGAGATCTTTCTTTCATATCTTTCGAGATTCAGAAGAGAAAATATTAGAGCGATTGAACTAGAGGAGAAAACTCACATGTGGAGGATGAAGGACTAGCAATTTCTGTGAAAAACAAAATGTTGAACCAATCATCTACAAATCAAGAATCAACAGGCAATGAGATATGTACATCGAGGAGTAACTCATCTACCCCATCAGTTATTTTACGACGTTTAACTCGACATAAAAATTCTTCGTTTTAAAGATTCTGTTGTTCACACCGCATGTTGTTCGACCCCCTCCTCATGCAAGTACACTTATGTAAATTCCTCAGGTATTTCTCATCCTATCAAAAAATTTATCGATTATTCTGGTATGAATTATTATCATAGAGTTTTCTTGGCCATGATTGACTCCGATATTGAGCCTCAATCTTATGAAGATGTTGTTCAAGACCCCCGTTGGAATAAGGTGATGGCGGAGGAGATTCGTGCATTAGAATATAATTCGACATGGACAATTGAACAACTTCCATCGGGTAAGCGACCTATTGATTATAAATGGGTATATAAGGTGAAGCGCAAATCTGATGGGAGTGTAGAACGCTATAAGGCCAGACTTGTGGCAAAGGGTTTTACTCAAGTCGAGGGAATAGATTTTCATGAGACTTTTGCTCCAGTGGCAAAACTAGTAACAGTTCGGTGTTTATTAACAGTTGTTGTTGCGAAAGGATGGGAGATGCATCAAATGGATGTGAAGAATGCATTTTTACATGGTGACTTAGATGAAGAAGTGTACATGCAGTTACCTCCAGGTTTTTCTTCTTCCAAGTAGAGAGTAGTATGTTGACTTCGGAAGTCCTTATATGGACTTCATGTCTAGAAATTGGTTCTCAAAGCTTGCAACTGCATTACGTCAATATGGATTTGTCCAGTCAGGTGCAGATCACTCACTTTTCACATATACTCGCGACAACATGTTTCTTGGTGTTTTGGTCTATGTGGATGATCTAATTATTGTTGGAAATAATTCTTCTCGCTGTGCTTCATTCAAGCATTACCTTAATAGTTGTTTTCGGATCAAGGACTTGGGTCATCTGAAGTATTTTCTGGGAATCGATGTTGAGCGAACAAATTGTGGTCTTCGGTTGAGGCGGACTATAGAGCTATGGGGGCTGTGGTTAGCAAAATATTATGGCTACGGAGTCTACAGTATTCCATGGGCATTGTGTTTACACAACTAACCAGTCTTCATTGTGATAATCTAGCGGCTTTGCACATTGCCGCAAATCCGGTGTTTCACGAACGTATGAAACACATTGCAATCGACTGTCACTTCATTCGCGAGCATATTGAATCTGGTACAGTCATCGCATCTCATGTACCTATTGAGTTCCAACCCGCAGACATATTCACCAAGGCACTCGGACATGACCATTCCCATTTTCTTCTTAGCAAGTTGGGCATTTGAGATCCTCACGCTCCAACTTGAGGGGAGTAGTAAAGAATATTGTAATATCGTAGTTTCTCTAATTAGATGACTTAGGTTAGGAAAATATCCATTAGTTATAGTTAGTTTCTATTTTAAATTTATTTGCTTATTTATATGTATATTGTCAAGGATGAAAATAAGATTATGGCTTTCATTCAAAAGTTATCACTGTCTTATCCTTGTTGTATCAATCTAATTGGACACATGCAATCTGTCTCATTTTAGATATATAGGATGCATCCGTATGGTACGAGGGATGCATCCATCCTATTTTGTTCAACTATCAATACTATGAACATTCTGAAGTTCGATTAACAATTCCAACTCATTTAACAAGTTCTCCCGACTCAAACTTGATAAGGGTGAAGGCCTAGACAAGACAAAATGACGTGTAAATGTCGAGGGTCTTACCGAGAGACGCCATCATTGTTTATTTTGTGTATGGTTTGGTCCAGCTTGTTTCATTGGATGGTTTGCTCCAAATCTAAGGAATTTTAGACATATTATCATCATTTTTATCATCATTATCATTACCATATCGTCATCATTATTATTTAACCTTATGAAAGATTTGATATACACGTAAGATCTGTGATCCGACATGTAAGAAACTCAAATGTATAGGTACGAATAGTGCACCAACATGTATAGGTACAAATAGTGCACCAACAGGGTCAAGGCTAAAAGCACGTGTCCGGGACTCCCGTGAGTTCGGACATAGTATGAAAGCAGGTACATACGTCTGAACGACATGTAGAAAAGAAAAAAGCATGCACATATATGATCAAATCACCGGCATGTTTGAACAGTTGTTAATGCCGGTGATTTTCGACTATTATATGTCCGAACTCACAGAGAACCTGAACACGGGATTTTACCCGTGACCGCACCAATAGGTATGAACAGTGCACCGAGATTTTAGCCTCGACATCTAGGAACACCAATCCAACCTTCTTGAAACAAATATAAAGGTGAAAAATTAAGAGAAAAAAAAAATTAAAAAGAGGTCAAAGAGCCAAACCCATTTAAGCAAAGGAAATTAATTAAAGGAAGTATGAAGTCACAAATATATATCAAGCATTCACCTCACAGTTTCGAGCTACGTTTTATTCATGACGACAACTGCCACATACTACTTATTCTTAGAACATGAAGTCGATGATGGTGAAATTAGATGCCTCGGAACGATTTAAGCACCATTTGGGTTGTGGTTGTATTTATAAAATGCATCCCCTGTTTCTAATGCCTGAAGACGCAAAGGGTGTTCTTCGTCGATGACTTCATCCGGGGGAGACACCACACACCCAGGCTTCGGCATGGCGAATATCCCGATCACGTATCGTGTGTCAAATCCACCCAAGGTTACACGATGCTTCGGTGGACGAAGTCGGCCGTTCGACCATGCCTGTAAGCAACCAACCAGCCAACTTATAGAAACACGACACAAAGTCAGGTCGTTAAGAATCGGAACTGGGGCAAAAGATCGTCAACTCACATGGAACGAGTCGCCAACCAAGACAAAGAACGAGTTTGGTTGTTGTTGATGTACGAGGCGCCACTCGCCGTCGTTTGTCTGAATTTCAAGCCCGTCGACTCCGTTCTGATATAAGATGGTCAGAAAAGTCTTATCCGTGTGATCTTTCAGCTGTAGCTCACGGTCGGCTTTCCCAGTGGCCTCGTACTTGTTCCAACCAAAAAAATAATTTGACGAACCCAGGTGCTCTTCCAAGTACTTCTCGCACCCGAAGCTCTCCAACACAATCTTCCTGAGCAGCTGCTCGACCTGCGAAATCTTCTCCGCGTACGTCTGCATGTTTACCCTGTCCAAAACATTCCACATTCGATCATCAAAAAAAAACAAAACAAAACAAAACCCAATCCAATCTAATCTAAACACTCCAAATAATTACCTCAAGTGAGGAGGTTCGCCTTGGGGCCACAAACACTTACAGATTCTCTCTACGCCCTCATCCGACTGAATATTACCGGTCCCAAAGTTATTGTCCAACCGAATGCTCTCGCTCCATTTTCCGTTCCTATAGTAAATCTTATCAAGAAGGCTGTTGGCACCAGCCATCGACCCTAAGGGGAGATCAAAGACATCACGGAGCACGCCGACCGCCGATTCACGAACTTCGACCGGGACAATCTCTCCAAAGACGGCCTCGAAGGACCCGATCTCTTGGAGGGTTAGCTTGACCCGATCCCTAACATTGATCCACTCAGGGATACCAGTGACAAGGCCTTCTTCTTCGAGCTTGGTGAAGTCGATCAGTGGAAGCTTGATCTGTTTGGTGGCCATATTTGAATTTTTGCTCTTCTTCCTCCTTTCTTTTTGGGTAAGTTTGATGATTGAATGGACAATCTCAATTCCAAACTCCGGTTTATAAAGTATTATTTCATCCTTATCTTTAAAGTTAAATTTATTAACAATAATCAATGTTGCAATTAATTATGAAAAATCCAAATATGTGAATGATTTATTAACAGAGAGTGTTGTTGAGGCCGAATGTTTTACTACTTGCCTTATTTAGAATCTAAGAGTAATAAATTTTGTATTAATTATGAAAAATCCAAATTTACTCTAAACATGGAAAATAATTTATTAACAGGCTCTTGAAGCTGAATTTACAATTAACTACCTTATTTAGAATCTAATTGTATGTTTGGTATATGGATATCAAAAGGAATGAATGAAATCGATTAACAATGCTATTCATTTTTCCTTTCCATTTATTTAATTTCATTCCTTTTCATTTCTTATGGGCAATCTCTCATGGTATATTTACTTAATCATTATATATTTTTTCTCCCTTCTCATTCAGTTAGGAATCCGGAAACTAGGGCTAAAATAGTAATTAATTTTATATTAATCATACTTCCAAAAAAACTTATTACATAAGTTTGTGCTTTTGGGATAATCACAGTGGGGTTGAATATCAATATAATATTTGTTTATAAATATCATATAAATGAGACAAAATGTCAATTTATGGTCTCAATTTTCAGTCCACCCTAACTTAGTTTGTTATATAATTTGTCACCAACTTTTTTTCTTATATTGATTTGGTCAATCTTTGATTTTATTGTACGAACGTCAAACGACACCTTAATAAATAATTTTCATTTATCGACAAAAAATGAAAAAAATGAAAAAATGGGAAGTAATTTTGAAACATCATCGTATGATTTTATTTTAGGATTTTGATGGCTAAAATCGATGAAGGTCGAATGAGGGGTCTATTCTCGGTTGTTGTTACGGGTAAGGTGGATGATGAGATGGAGAAACACGAGAATAAGAGGTTGGAGAGGACTCGAGTCAGACTATATTAAGGCCTTGTCTGGGTTTCGCACAAATAAATCAAAGATTGGTCAAAATCAATATAAAAACAAAAGTTGGTGACAAAATTATAAAATCATTGCTAAAATAAAAGGTTTACCCAAAGTCAAGATATAAACGAATATTTTGCCTCATTTAAATAATCTATTTTCGTATAGCAATGAGAAATGGCCCAGCCAACATGGTTTTGTAGCTTAAGGGGCATAGTAATTCAATTTCTACTGATCCACGTCATAATTGTTAAATGTCATCTTAATTTGCAATCTCATTTAGTAGGGTAATATTAATGGCCTTGGTAGTGGGGTGAAGCTAATGATCTAGGAATTAAGGCACGGTAAATGCTTTCTCTAGATCTTTCCTAGGACACTATAAAAGAATAAGCAATCTCCAAATGTTGTATGAGAAAAAAGGCGTGTAAGAGAAAGACCAAGAAGGTATTCTGGTCGTAAGAAAAGTAAAAGGCTCTGTAGTTAGCCAAATTTCTTTGTTCCTTATTTTCAGAAACACTTCGTTATGTCGCAGCAGTTCCGCAAAACCCTTCCTGTGATACGAAAAAGCACCGCTTTCCAAATAACCCCAACAAATTTTGGTATCAGAGCGCAGCAGATCATGGCTACGTCTTCTAGCAGCATGTTCTTTTCCTACTCCCCCAACCAAATCCCGATATTTGATGGAGAGCACTATGATTATTGGAATTTACAAATGGAGACTATCTTTCTCTCATAAGATTTATGGAGGATTGTTGATGAAGGCTTTGAAGAAGACGACGAATTGTCAAGTGGGGAAGAAGGTAATGGAGAACAAGAAAATAAGGCAAAAGAAAACGTGATGAAGAATGCGATGGCGTTGCGGATCTTGCAACAATCTGTAAGCAAGACGATTTATTCGAGGCTATATGGTCTCAAGAAGGCGAAAGAAGCATGGAGTGAAAGAAAGATTTTCAAGGCTCGGAGAAAGTGATTTTCATCAACCTTCAAGGCTTGTGGAGGGATTTTGACAACTTGATGGCCGGAAGACGAAATTCGACAAGACGAAATCTGACGAGACAAAAATCAACCGAGCTTCACGGGAATTCGACAAGACGAAATTCGAAGGTCGAAGGCTCAAAGGCGCGTGTTACAAACCGCGTTTGGTTGGATCTACCGCGGCCTAAAAACCGTCGGTCTAAATTAAAGCTGCCCCGACCTACATTCCAGGTACAAAGGGGATGTGCGGGCCTCCCCGAATCAAATTCCATATCCATCTGTAATGGGCTGCGGGCCCAAGTGCATAGGCCCGCAGTCACCATCCTTCCCCGCCCCCTTTTATCTCAATAATTGTTTGTGCTTGTACGCATGTCGTTAGGCAACTTAGATTTATTACCGTATCTTGATATAAATCAACAAATATGAGTTCGGGTCCAATGCCTAAATCGGGTCCAACACCTGTAAAACGTGACATGAGTCCGGAGTCATGCCCGGATCGGGTCCAACGCCCGTTAACTAAAAGCAAACATTTGGAGCAAACGCCACATCTTTGCATATTTAGTTGTAAGAGCTAGTAAGTAGGAATCCCCGAACCAAACTGTTTTTCCGACTTAAACATTTTTAAAAATAAGTCGATGGCGACTCCGTAATAGCTTACCTAGGTTAAACAAAAACAACAATTTTTATGGAGCCATCATGGATGAGGGAAGGCGGCACGAGCCGCTCCCGATCCTCCCTAAAATTCCTTCTGTGGATAACGCTCTTCCATTTGCCCCTTCGCCTCCTAAGAAGCATGGAGACGATCGCCAAGAGCCCGGGCAGGCCCAATTAGGAATCGAGGGAGGATCGACCCCGGTTTGCTCCACAGCGCCTCGACACACGAGTCATAGCGTCGACCGGAGTGTGGGGAACGGGCCCGGATCCTCGTGTTATCCGTACAGCAGCGCGCGTGCTAGGCCGGAGGGCGCGTACAATGCTCAAAGGCAAGGGTCTTCCAAATTCATTATGGGCCGACGCTGTAAACACAATGGCTTACATTCTTAATTGATCACCGACGAAAGTTGTTTAGAACAAGACGTCTTACGAAACATGGCCTAAGAGGAAACCCGTGGTTGATCACTTGAAGGTATTTGGATGTGTTGCATATGCTCTTTTGATGAAGAAGAATGAGAAGTTTGATGAGAAGAGTGAGAAGCTAATCTTTATTGGTTATAGTGAATAATCTAAAGGTTATAGGTTGTTTGACCTCAAGACTAATAATCTTGTAATTTCAAGGTATGTTATTTTCGATGAGAATGTAGTATGGAAGTAGGAGAACGAATCTTCTCAGACTCAGCTAACGTTTTCTTATCCAGAAGCACCAGCAGTAGTGCCTTCCTCAAATCTCACTGATACAACAACAGCTAGTTCCTCAAGAGTAAATTCAGAGAATGAAGATTATGCTGATGATATGCAATCAAGGAGGTATCGCTCATTAACTGAAGTTTATGAGCAAGCTAACTTTGCAACTGCTATGTTTGAGCCGCAGAATTTCGAAGAAGCCGTAAGAGAAGAAAAATGGACAAATGCAATGAAAGAAGAGATGTTTAGTATTGAGAAGAATGATATTTGGTCCCTAGTAGACCTTCCCAAAGGAAAAGAAGCAATTGGCTTGAAATGGGTGTTCAAAACAAAGTTCAATGAGGATGGAAGCATACAGAAGCACAAAGCTCGTCTCGTAGCAAAGGGTTACTCACAACAGCCCGGAATTGATTTCACGGAGAAGTTCACTCATGCAGCAAGAGTTAATAAAGCAAAATTGATGCATAAGGATGGTCCAATCGTTAAACCTCGCTCAGGTATGCGAAGTACTAGAATGGCAGGAAGTGTTGATGATCGAATAAGCACGTCATGTTATCTTTTCTGTCTTGGAACAAAACTCATCTCCTGGAGTTCGAAGAAGCAAGCTACTGTAGCGTTATCATCAATTGAAACTGAATACACTGCAACAAATGAAGCAATTCGTGAAGCAGTATGGTTAAGAAGGTTATTGCTGGAGTTACAGGAGAAGGTTGCTCATCCAACAACAGTATTATGTGATAATCAGTCAGCCATTGCTATGACGAAGAACCCTGTATTTCATGCAAGGTCAAAGAATATTGAATTACGCCACCACTTTATCAGAGAAATGGTGATAAAGAAGAAGATAGTTATGGAGTTCATTCATACCCAGGATCAACCCGTTGATGTTCTAACAAAAGTTGTTCTCACAAAGGCCGTGAATTTCGAGAAACTCGAGCTGTTCAAGAAGTTTCTGAAGATTACAAATTAAGAGATGGTGTTAAATGTCATATTAATTTGCAATCTCATTTAGTAGGGTAATATTAATGGCCTTGGTGTTAATGGGTTAGTAGTGGGGTGAAGTTAATGACCTAGGAATTAAGGCAATATAAATGCTTTCTCTAGATCTTTTCTAGGACACTATAAAAGAAGAAGCAATCTCCAAATATTGTATGAGAAAAAAGGTGTGTAAGAGAAATACCAAGAAGATATTCTGGTCGTAAGAAGAGTAAAAGGCTTTGTAGTTAGCCAAATATCCTATTCAAATTTTCTTGTTCCTTATTTCCAGAAACACTTCGCTGTGTCGCAGTAGAATATCCTCTCCTCTCCAAAACCTTTCCTGTGATACAGAAAAGCACCGTTTTCCAAACAATCCCAACGATACTTTCGGTTGGAGCACACAAATTTAACACGGTGTTTAGTAAGTGGAAAATAAAAAAGAAAAAAGTTTGTGAAACACTTACAATCCTTAAATCGCCATTTCGCGTACTTTATTCTTTTTCTGAAATCGATGCTTAAGAGAACGACATTAAAGCATATCATAGACCCGCGTCTTATAACCATGACGTTCTTTGCCCGTGAGAATATCGCCGTTTAGATCACATGCTATATCAAAGCAGCTTCAGGACTGATGTTCCTGGAGACTTTGGAGTGTTATATGTTTAGCTTCGATCAAAACGCTCCGAATGCTATTTTCCATATGTATGTGAAATTGACGGCGAGGCATTTGCCATCTCGAAGTCCATGCTCGGTTTGCACCATCTCTCCCTCTTTGGCAACATGCTCACAAACAACGGCTTGGAACCTATCCTAAATGGTTGTCCTCACTTGGAGTCGGTCAACCTACGGCAACACTTTGATTCCGACCTCAAAGGCATCCTCACAGAGAAATGTGAGCGGATCAAGGCTCTGATGCGACCATCAGATTCGGCCACCGGTCGCATGCTCCACAAGCCAGGATTTTGTCTTGATTTTTTTTCTTTTTTTGGTATCTCAGCCCTGAAAATGATGGTATCTCAGCCCCGAAAATGATAGTTTCCAGATGTGACCACGAAGGCCAGCCCTTCGATGACCGGGATTACACTTCATTTACGAGCCGGGTGCCTGGCCAGAATTTGTTTTCAGTTTCTGGGTAGCTGGGGCGGGGGGGAGTTGCTCTGCATGGTATCCGGGATGCGTTTTGTTATCACGGTCTGGAAAAATATGGTGTTCCGCTCACGCACTCACCTGCAGTTTTCATCGGCCTTGGCCACGCCTCCTATTGATCTGTTGGTATCAAACGAAGTGATCTCTGAGGCACCTTTGCGGGAGATGTTCAGAATGTTATAGGGGTAAGAAATCGGAGGACACCCCAGTAGCTCTCAAGTAGAATTGGTCTCCAAACGTTGTAAACATGCTCGGTTTCTGCCGTCACTTCCCCCTCGGCTGTACAGTCGTGAACCCTGCTGCCCGAAGGGCTGTTTCCAACTGCCGTGCTCATCTTGAATGTGGGGAGACCTTTGTCAATGTCTCGTTCCATAAATGGAGCGCATTCGTCTGGTTCGACCTCCTGGTTTAGTTTAGCCTGGACGGAGAATGTTGGGTTGGGACGAGTTTGTTATGTGAACTTGTCTAAGGTAACAATATATAATAGTGTTTGTTAACGGGTTCCCTTACAAAAATTTAATTATTAATGTTATTAAATGTTAAATCATAATCTACAAAACATATTAAATGTTAAATCATTAAATTCAAAGACCTGGATGACAAATCCCTATATAATAACTTCAAAAAAATATTCTTATTCTCGCAAAAAGAAATGTTCTTCACTAAATAATGTTAGATAATAATTCAATAAATAATGACTTAGGAAAAAGTATTACTTATGTGTTTTATTAAAAGTTGTAACATTGTTGGGGTTTTATAGCCGAAGCCATATCCCATAAGAAAGACACCTTGTCAATTGGTGTCCAAGGTAATAAATAGTTTTGGGCCCAGAAGTAAAAGCAATTCACTACTAAGTTCCAAAAGCACAACAGAGCTATGCAGACAACTGAATTGTAAGTCCATTACCCTTGTAAATAAGTCAATCAGGTCATAGATTCCCGCCTTACGCCACTTAATCTATATTATCGACTTTCAAAAATCATCATCCCGAAATCAACTCGATAAAAGGATTCCAGAATCACCACCCCAAAAGTTAACAAAAGTCCTGTCCTTTCTCGTTATATACCACGTGATCGATACTTTTGTCATGTATTAATCCACCATGTTTCTGGACGTTTCGCCGAGTTTTCTTGTTTCGACGTCCTTCGACAAATAAGCGCTTTTCCCAACCAACTTTCGCTCTGTGTGTTTCCTTGTTTGTATCATCTGGGCGTCATCGCTCGCACTCCTTCACTCAATGACTCTATCGTCCACCGGTCTTCGTTAGATGTGTTTTCGAGGTCACTTCACTCGAAAGCTTAACCTATCTTGAGCCTTATTGGACCTCCATTCTTGTCATATCTGAAAGCATTTAATAAATGTTGCTAATTAATTCCCTTGCAGGTCCCAAAACTATCTCGAGTCCTCAACGGTTACAACTCCTCGTAATTGTTGTCTTGATTGATTCCTTGCACTTGGACATCCCTGCCTTCTATATATTGTGATGAATTGTATTATCAATGTATCCAAGTCAATTGTTTTGAGTTGCTTTCACAAGCAGTCATGTCGTCAGCCTCAAACACTTTCATGGTATCAGGAGCAGATGCCACCGATCCCACCTCCCTCCAGGGCCAGACGCAATTTCTTCCCACTCCCACTACCCCTTCCGCTGTCATACCTCCTCCCCCAGGGTTTAGTTCGGCCCCCCATTCCCCCTCAATTCCTCTGGCACCTAATTATCTTGGCATACCTCAAAGACTTGGCCACCTAAGCCAACAGCCGCATGTCACCAGTATCGTGACCGTCAAGCTTGCGGCTGATAATTATCCGATTTGGCAATCGTTAATGACGTCGTTCCTCTGTTCCCTCGAGCAGATGCCGTACGTTGATGGATCAATTCGTCAACCCACTGCGGAAATCACTCTCTCCAATGGAATTTGCGTTCCCAACCCGGATTTTTCCCCGTGGATGCGCCTCAATCACTCCATCCGGGCGAACTTACTCGCCACGATGTCGCAGGAATTAATGCTCGAAGTCTACGACATCCTTCCTGCTTATGAGATCTGGTCGGCCATTCGTTGCCGATATCTACAGAACACCTTGGCACGCGAGCTCGAGCTTCGCGACCGTCTACTCTCTCTGCGTCTCTCTCATCAGACTATGTCTGTCTACCTACAAGATTTCAAGAGCATTAGTGACCAACTCGCTGCCATCGGCAAACCAGTGCCTTCGTCTGAGTTGATCGTTTACGTCCTCCGTGGTCTTCCTTCTACATACGAGAGTCTCGTCACGACGCTTTCCTATACAGCTGTCGATCAAACCTTCGATCAAGTCAAATCCTACTTGCTTAATTATGAGCAACGACTCCGACAAATTTCTCCAGATGGTGGTGCATTGTACACTTCTGCATCATTGCCTCGTCCCCACAGTCGCGATATCTCACGCCACAAACGTCGCTCTGGCTATCGTGGGACAAGATTCAACTCCACTTCTGAGCATTCACAATTGGCGTCGTCTGTCAGCTCCGCCCCCACAACTGTCTCGACCACTCGTCATCGCCGCAGCCCAGCTAGATCAGGGTCTACCGGGACCCCCATCGGCAACTTAACCTGTCAAATATGTGGACGACGTGGCCATGCCGCATTATCCTGCACTCACCGTTTCAATCGTGCCATTACTGATGTTACTGAAGCTCTCGCTGCTACCACCATTGCTACTGACGACGACACTCTTTGGTATCCAGATTCTGGGGCTACTGACCATATGACCAATGCGCCCGGTATGCTCGATCATTGTTTACCTTATACTGGACAACGACGTGTCTTTGTCGGCGATGGTACCGCCTTGTCGATCGATGGCATTGGCGCACTAGCGATTCCGATAAAAGACACTCCTCTCTTGCTGAATGAAGTTCTTTATGTTCCCAAACTTCGACACAATCTTTTATCGGTTAAGCGATTATGTCGAGATAACAATTGCAGCGTTACATTTGATGACACCTTCTTTATTGTGAAGGATCGCCGCACGGGGCTAACCCGGCTGCGGTTACAGACTGACGGCGCTCTCTACCCCCTCTTCCGGTCGACACCTTCACTAAAGCTTGCTCTCACTGCCTCCTCCAAGATCGACTGGCATGCCCGCCTCTGCCATCCCCATCCAGATTTGCTTCGACGCCTCTGCCGTAACAATCTCCTCCCGCCGGACGCCGCCAATGCTGCACCAGCAACCTGCTCTGCTTGTGCGCTAGGAAAATCTCAACGTCTTCCCTTTCAGCGAAGTTCTTCGAAGGCCAAGCGGCCCTTCGAAACGCTGCACTCCGACGTTTGGCAATCCCCCGTCTTGTCCATTGCTGGATTTCGCTATTATGTCATCTTCATTGACAAATACACCCGCTTCTCTTGGATTTATTTTCTTCGTCGTAAATGCGACGTCTATGAGAACTTCCTCCATCTCCTCCTCAACATGTTGTCCACTCAATTTTCGGCAACAGTCCGCTCTCTACGATGCGACAACGGAGGCGAGTTCTTCTCAACATCTATGCGCACCCTTCTTGCTCAACGCGGTATCAACCTACAGCTCTCATGTCCTTATACCCCGCAGCAAAACGGTGTAGCCGAACGCCGCCATCGTCACCTTGCTAATCTTGTCCGAACAATGCTTATTCAATCTCAGTTGCCGGCAAGTTATTGGCCCGATGCTTTCCACACTGCCCATCACCTCGTCAATCGTCTGCCTTCTGCATCGCTAGACTTTGATGTACCGTATAGACGACTTCACGGCAACGCTGTCGATTACTCGGTCTTCGGACCGTTTGGGTGTCTTTGCTACCCCTTCCTCGGTCACCTTGCTGCCCATAAGTTGGATCCTCGGAGCACCCCCTGTGTCTTTCTTGGCTACTCAGACAACCATCGAGGCTATCGTTGTCTGGACCCGACGACGGGCAAAATTCATTACAATCGCCATGTCCGCTTTTTGCGACAAAGAGTTCCCCTTTAAACACTTGCAACGTTCACCTATTTCAACTACATCGTCGACCTCCCTGTTAGAGTTCACACCTCTTACCCCAGCTGAGACAGTTTCGCTGCCGTCGTCCCGTCCACCGCTCGCCATGCCTCCACCACCAAACTCCAACAGCTCACCCTCTCCAGCGGTGTTGCACGAACCATCATCACCGAACCAGTCACAACCTGAGATTTCTTCATCTACTCGTCAACGTGATGTCGCAAGAGTCTCTGTGCCTTCCAGACATCCGATGATAACAAGAAACCAGGATGGAACACGACGACCTCGGCAGCTCCTCAGTCTCACGGCTACGGTGCAGTCTCCTGTGCCGACCTCATACCGTGCCGCTTTAGCATCACCCACTTGGAAAGAAGCGATGACAACAGAATATAAATCTCTTATGGATAACGACACTTGGATCCTTGTGCCACCGGACCCATCTCAGCGTGTCCTAGGCTGTCGTTGGATTTTCAAACTCAAAGTCCGGCCCGATGGATCCATCGACCGTCATAAAGCTCGTTTAGTTGCCCAAGGATTTCATCAACGACCAGGACTGGATTTCCATGACACATACAGTCCGGTTATTAAACCGGCAACTATTCGTCTGGTGTTATCCCTCGCCGTCTCAAGGAGTTGGCCGCTTCGACACCTTGACGTATGCAACGCATTTCTTCATGGTGATATTTCTGAAGCTGTCTTCATGCATCAACCGCCTGGATTCCACCACCCTCGATATCCACAGCATGTGTGCCGCCTTCGTCGATCATTGTACGGCCTACGACAAGCCCCTCGGGCTTGGTTTGAGCGATTCGCTGATGTGCTTGTCAATCTCGGCTTCATGCAGAGCTACGCCGATCCATCCCTCTTCTACCGTCATCAACGCCGTCACTCGGTATTTTTACTTCTGTATGTCGATGACATATTGCTTACAGGTACACCCGGCGACCATCTCCAAATACTTGTCGACGAGCTATCAAAGGTCTTTGCCCTCAAAGACCTCGGCTTTCCCTCGACGTTTCTCAACATCCGCTTCACTCGACTGCGGGACACACTGTTTCTATCACAACAACATTACGCAGCATCAATTCTCAGCAAATTTGATCTTCAGAATAGTAAGGCTGCCAAAACTCCGCTCTCCCCAAAGTTTCAACCGACCTGGGAAGGATCGCCAGCCCCGAACCCTTCTGCTTTTCGTGAATTGATTGGTTCTCTGCAGTACTTGACTTTAACGCGACCCGACATCGCGTTTGCTGTCAACCAGCTGAGCCAATTTCTCCGCTCACCGACGATTGTCCATGTCCAAGCGGCTAAGCGGCTTTTACGTTACTTGAAAGGCACCACAGACTTCGGACATCCCATTCGTATTACAGATATCACTCGCCTGACGACGTATGCTGATGCAGATTGGGCTGGATGCCCCACCACCCGACGTTCGACGACGGGATATGCACTTTTCCGAGGATCTAATCTGGTTTCATGGCGTTCGAAAAAGCAACCAACCGTTTCACGAAGCTCCACGGAAGCAGAGTATAGGGCCATCGCCTATGCATCGGCAGAACTAATGTGGCTGACATCCCTCGCTCAAGAGCTCCGACTCCCGCTACAACGACCTCTCGTTGTCTGTTGTGACAACATCGGCGCAGCATTTCTCGCGGAGAATCCCATTCAACACTCGCGTACGAAACATGTCGCCATCGACTATCATTTCGTACGCGAGCAAATACGTCGGGGCGAACTTCTCATCAAATATGTCCCTACAAAAGAACAACTCGCGGATATCTTCACTAAGAACCTTGGCGGACCATCTTTCATCTATCAACGGATCAATCTCACTCTCCGTTCGGAGCATGAGATTGCGGCAGGGTGAAAGCATTTAATAAATGTTGCTAATTAATTCCCTTGCAGGTCCCAAAACTATCTCGAGTCCTCAACGGTTACAACTCCTCGTAATTGTTGTCTTGATTGATTCCTTGCACTTGGACATCCCTGCCTTCTATATATTGTGATGAATTGTATTATCAATGTATCCGAGTCAATTGTTTTGAGTTGCTTGTCGTCAGCCTCAAACACTTTCAATATCCACAGACTGTTCAAAGGACTCATGACCGGAATTTTTGTTGGGAAACAGAGTGTTGGGAGATTCAATCACAACCGATGAAAAAGGCTTCAAACTCAATTGTGACAAACAATTGGAAGAGGTGTATATAACAATAATGAAGAAAGTTCTCAAAAATGTAGTTAGTCGGAAAAAAATTCGTGAAATAAGGTAGATAGTTTTTAAATTCCTGAAATACAGCCTCGAAGTCGACTTCGACTTTGTCCAAGAAGGAAGTCAAACTTGTAAAGTTCGATTTCCAAAAGGTCCCCTTAAGAAAGTCGAACTCTATAAGCTCGACTTCCCTTTTTTTATTTTTTTATTTTTTTTATTTTTGGAAGTCGAACTTTAAGGGACTTTCCGAAAGGTAAAGTCGAACCTATAGAGTTCGATTCGTTGCTGTATTTCGAGAATTTTAAAACTTTCTACTCTATTTCGCGAACTATATGTGAGGAGTTGTTACATTGGAGGAGATGCCACTCTTCATCACAAACTAACGCAACCTTTCACTAATAGATGGCATTGAATGTGTCAACGAATATAAGAGAGAAAAAAACTCCATGCTTTAGGGAAGATGTCGAGAATCATTTATGAAAGAGTTAGTCACAAACGACCGTTGTGACTCATTTTTCTTCAAGGAGAATCATCATTATAATGACCAAAACTTGTTTATTGTTTCCCTTAGGAAGAAACATGACTCTTCATGAAAGCATTTTCCTCGCATTTGATTTCTCCTCATAACATCGATGAATGCATCCGTCTCATGTCGGATATCCTCGGTGTATTCATATGATTGGACGTATACATCCCTCTCGTGTTAGATATATTGAATACATCCGCCTATTACGAGGGATACATCCCTTTCGTATTCTGTTTAACTATCAACTCCGAACAACATTCTAAAGTCCGATTAACAATTCTGACTCATTCAATTGTATTATCTATGTCAGTAAATACAACATGAAGTTCTCCCGATTCAAGCTTGGTATGGTGAAGGCCTCGTGCGGACAAAAAGGCATAAAATGTCGATGGTTTCGACGAGAGATGTATATTATGTATATTATTATTATTATTATTATTATTATTATTATTATTATTAATGTTACTTTTTTTTATTATCATCATCATCATTATTATTATTACTATTATTATTAATTATTATTATTACTATTTTTATCATTATTATTATTATTATTATGAGAGTCTTGTGGGCGAAATTATCGAACACCTTTCCTTTTTTGATAAAATATGAACTAATTGAAGCTTTTAGACCAATTGACATCACGATCAAAAGAGCTCATTCGCTCGTTCGAACTTTGTATTATTCATATACTTACATTTAGAATATGAAGCCGAGCGGCTACATACTACATATACCTAGAACATGACTCCGATGATGGTGAAATTGAGACTTCACACTACTTATTCTTGGAACATGAAGCCGATGACGGTGAAACTGGCGGGAACATGAAGCCGATGACGGTGAAACTGGCGGGACATGAAGCCGGTGAAATTAGATGCCATAGAACAACTTGAGCATAGGCTCACCCTGCACGCCACTTGAGTTGATGGATTTGGACAAGTATTCCACTATTTCAAATGGCCGATAAGGCAAAGGGTGTTCTTCGTCGACGACTCGTCAGGGGCAGCTTGATCTGGTTGTTGGCCACATTCGAATTGTTTGCTCTTCTTCTTCCTTTCCTTTTGTGTATGTTTGATGATTGAATGGACAAATCTCAATTCCAAGCTCCTCTTTAAAAAGCATGTCCTTCTTATGTTTATAGTTAAATTTATTAACAACAATTATTCTTGTATTAATTATGAATACTCCAAATTTACTCCAAATATGGTAAATGATTTATTAACAGAGATTGTTGTTGAAGCCGAATTTATTACTACCTTCCTTACTTAGAATCTAAGAGTAAGTAATTTTGTATTCAGTTTTTTTTTTAGTGCAAACAGTTTTAAAATAAATTTTTTGACAATGATTAAGTCAGAAAAAAATAATTAAAGAGGGTCAAACAAAATTATTTTGATTTTTATATTAAATTAATAAAAAATAAACTTAATTTTAATTTTTTTTATCAAAATCGGGGGGCCACAGTAACCTTGGGCTTTGTACCACCATTGTAATGTAAAGTGGGAAACAAATTTTTGAAATAGGTTAAATAGTTTCAAATTCTGAAATTAATGTTTGGAAGTCAGATTTTATAAGTCAGACTCCACTTTTTAATATTTTTATTTTTAGAAATCGGACTTATAAATTCTGACTTCCTTAAGGGTGGTTTAGAAACTTCGGGGCATTATATTCGAAATTTCGAAACTATTTACCTTATTTCTTAAATTATTTTTCCGCCTAACACTATTACCGAACACACCTCATAGTAACCTTGGGTCCCCGGACTACTCGACTGATGACTAGAATAAAACATGGAGATTTAGTTTGGAAGCTCGTACAGAAAAGAAAGATTACACTAGAAAAATAACTCCAGTTAAGCAAACAGAAACTTTAGTTTCAGGAAGAAGCCGCTGTTCTCGATTCGCTGAAATTGATGCTTGAAACGACGACATTATATTCCATCGTAAGCTCGCGTTTTATTACCGTGGCATTCTTCACCCGTAAGAATATCGCCGTGCGAGCTAGGGATACTTCACAAGTTTTTAGGCTTGTTTACGTCACTTGCGGTCGATTTCCATCGCTTATATTCATTGAGTGCCTGCCTATTAGGTTAAATTATGGTTGGCTTTAGTGATTTACATTTCATTTGACAAACAAAGGTTGTTGTTTTGAACCCCGATGATGGACTAATCAAGGTAGTAGCTGGTTCTCAAAGTAAGCAATTTCTGCCTGCAAAGTCGCTATTCTGAACCTCGGCACCGGACTGACAGGGTTAATGCCATGTTCCGAGTATAGGAGTTCGAAAATCACTGTCTGTAACACCCGGCCTTAAACATTGTAAAGTACACTTAGCTCATTGTATATCATAATGTCACGGATTTTGAGAGCAGGATCACTTCGGGAAAATGTTGCAGTCGTGGACTACAACTTCTTTATGATGGATCATAACGTCATTAGAAACGTCGACCAATTGTGAAATTCGAATTTCCAGACTCATAGACATATTTGATAATTTCTTTTACCAGCAAATAATGTTACCTTACAATCATTGACTAAAGCAACGTATAAGGGGGTTGAATTAGTATAGTAGAATTTATAGCATTTTTTCGATTGGATCTGATTACAGAAACAGTGTTTTATCATTTTACAGAATCTAGATTTATTGAACAGGTTCTCGTGACACAGAGATTTATAGTAGTTCGATAAAACATATATACACTTATGCCTGAAATATGACTAATACACAGACACTCTGTGACTAACAATAGCTACTCAACTCGTGACTTAACGGCTACCACATTACCATTGTGGCTTAACGGTTACCCCCACTGTCTTACGTATGACAATCCATCACACAACTTCCCTAGCAATATGTGATTCCACAATTTTAATGTTTTAGAACACGAAACCGATTTTGGTGACATTAGATGCCGCAAAACGATTTAAGCCTAGGCTCACCCTGTGCACCAGTTGACTTGGTGTATTCGAAATATTCACCTGCTTCAAATGGCCGATAATGCAACGGGTGTTCTTCGTCGATGAATTCGTCAGGGGCGGACACCACATACCAAGGCTTCGGCGAGACGAATATCCCAATGGAGTACCGCGTGGCAAACCCACTCATGGTCACACGATGCATCTGTGTGCGCAGACGGCCGTTCGACCAAGCCTGTAAACAACCACGCAGATAACTTTGACAAACAGGACCAATGCTGGCCTGTTTAAAAACCAATGCAAGAGATCGTCAACTCACGTGGAACGAGTCGCCGACCAAGACAATGAATGAGTTTGGTTGTTGTTGTACGAAATTCCATTCACCATCCTTGGTCTGAATTTCAAGCCCATTGACGCCGTTCTGATATAAGATGGTCAGAAAGTTTCGGTCGGTATGAGGGCTCAGTAGAACCTCACGGTCATCCATCCCCGTCGCCTCGTACTTGCTCCAACGGAAGTGATAACGCGATGAACCCAGGTGCTCGTTCAAGTATTTCTCGCACCCGAGGCTCTCCAACACCATCTTCCTGATCAGCTGCTCGACCCACGAAATCTTCTGCGCGTACATCCGTATGGCCACCCTGTCCCGAACATTTCAGGTCGATTATGCATCCCTTGTAATTGGAAAAACACAAGAAAACCCAATCTGGCCTACACGGTTTCACCTACACCCCAAACCATACCTCAAATGAGGAGGTTCACCTTGGGGCCACAAACACTTGCAGAGTCTCTCGATACCCTCATCCGACTCAATATCATCGACCCCGAAGCTCTGGTATAACCAATTCATCTCGCTCTTTTCGACATAGCCATAAAACATCCTGTGATGAAGGTCATCGAGGCTGTCCTTCTTCGATGCCAAGGGGAGGTTGAAGGCATCCCGGACCACGCCGATCGCAGATTCACAGACTTCTACTGGGACAATCTCTCCGAAGAGGGCCTCAAAGGACCCGATCTCTTGGAGGGCTAGCTTGACCCGATCCCTGACGCTGATCCACTCTGGGGTGGCAGGGACAAGGCCTTGTTCGTCAAGCTTGGTGAAGTCGATGATTGGAAGCTTGAACTGGTGGGTGCCGGCCATCTTTGATCACCACTCAATGATTGGAAGCTTGAACTGGTGGGTGGCAAGTAACTCGATATATTTATTTCAATGATTTTGTCGAAGATAAGTAATGGTTGCCCGCCCCGCTTTCTAAGCATTTGAGACGTTCTTACTTGAATTCATACTTCTTAACACATATATCAATTGAATATTGGTAGCATTTCAACTGGTACTAATTAGGTATAAGTTCATTCAAAATTTATCATCTATAATACACATAATATTTACACGTGACAAATTTCAAATAAAAATGTATTTAAATTTTTAGTTAATTGTATTTTTTTTCGAAATTCTAATATTATATTAATAATTTTTTTTCAAATAATTTATTTTGTTTCATACAGTGTTGAACCCACCCAACGTCGTGTTGTCGTGCAATAATATCTTCTGATAAAATTCTAATGCTTGTTTCAAACCCTTAACTATTAATCCCCTCAAAACTTCAAATGCATCTAAATAATCTTCAATTGAACTAATTTGATGCAACTTATTAAACTCTTCTACCACATTTCAGCAATCTCATCATTAAATCTCGCACAAATCAACTAAAAAATCATCCCATTTGATCTACACGTTGATCATCAACGATCTTGCACAAGTTGAAATATTTCTTACATTTTTTCATTCAGATTCATGGAGGATTATTACTATCGAATGTCGAAAATTCAAGCTTAGGAGTGAATATCAGGTTGTTCTTGTTACCTTGAGCAAAAAGATTCGGGATTTTCTCAATGAATTTCAAGTCATTCAGAAACACTTCTTAACAAGTTCTTACTAGTCTCTTTGTTCTTCAACATCCTTAGAATTTCCCCAAAAAATTGTCAAAGTTGCAGCATGTTCATCAAGCATAATCAATGGCATAGGAGCATTACAACTCATGATACCATTGATATAAAATGCAGGAAACGACTCAAACAGTTGTGTAAGAAAAGTTTCGAGTTTTCTATACTAGTTTCGTATTGATTCGTAGAATGGAATGAATGATACAATTAGGCTTATAGTTGTATTTATAGTATTGTGTTGCTAACAAAATGCTAACATAAAGCCTTTACCAACCTTATCAACTAACAAAGAACAGCTTATGTTCAAAAAACTGTCACTAAAATTGCCACATGGTGTATCCATGTCAGTAACTCCATCCCGGATTTTCATCACCAAGATGACCAGGGCAAACCTCATTAACATTCCATTGTCAATCATCGTAAGTACCAATTAAAACGTGTGACCGATTTTCCATTCGGCCCGGGGTTGTTTCAGGTCTTATGTATCATTTTCTAGGGCCGATTTTGTTGAACAGGACATATGCATCTTTCTTTTGTTCGATTCCAAGGACATCTCGAATCCGAACTTTTGCAGCTTCTCAATGAATCAAATTTGACTATCCAGCCCAATGCTATTACACACTGGGAGATATTGACATCATATCTACATAACAGGAAAGAAAATCAAACCGAAATGGACTATCAAGTGGCTCTACGAAAAAAGGCAATTCCACAAGGATTTATCGTCCTTAGGACCACGAAAAGTAACTCATCTCCAAATCTCAGGCATGAACACAAACCCTTTTGTCAATACAAGTCCCTATCAGCATTTCTTACCTTTCTCCCAACTGCTGCTACTACTACTACAAGGACACTCTTGCTGCCCCCGTGTCTAAGCCAGCCCATAAGCATACAGGAACTCGAATCATCATTTATAACCAAATATTGAAATCGGAACTCATGGCACAAAATCCAAGAGCTAATCATTGGAAAACATAGTCAACTGAAACATCTCGTGCTATTCCTGTTGTTCATTTGGTAGAAAGAAGAGAACTATACCTCTCTAGTGAACACGCAGTCTAGTCTAGCCGATGAAGAAGACATCAACAATACATGAATACAGTCGTACAATCAGGCTTATGGCAATGTTCTGCATATAACCATATGTGGAAGCATTAGATCGATTTTGTCCTCATAGAAGGTGCCTGCATGAGATTAAATAAACATCAATGACAGAATGTGACATCCATTCATGTCAAGGGAACAGGGCAAGAAAGAAAACCCGCGTCAAAGAAATCGAGAGACCTCAGAGAAATTTAAGCGTAAAAAAAAAGGTCCGATCACACACTTCAAATAGGCCGGGTAATAATATAATAATTCACAGCTATGTCAAAAATGGCAGGATAGTCAATACAGCATTCCAGAAGTTTGTCAAAGGAAATGCACAATATTTCAACAGGAGTGAAGAACTCACCGGTTATCTTACTTTGACCAAAAAGAATCCCTCAATATACAGATACTCTTTTAACCATGGTCACCCTTCATACCAAAAGAAGGAAATAATTGCACTATACAAGTAATTCACACTGCATCAGAGCCAAAATTGTTGGCCAAGAACTCATCGAGTTTCCCCCAGTTAGCAATGCCACGTTCATTCAAGTCGCCAGTGGGCAAGGATCTTATGATTCCGAGGATATGTTGGGTATCACGGTGTAGTCTAGCACAGAAGGATTCAGAAACAAATGAATGACACGATAATCAAATATTCTATATACTAGAGCAATGGGGCGAAAAAAATATATAAATGCACCAGAAAACAGAAAAACAGTTTTTCGTTTAACCTGCGTTTCACTTCAGGAGAGTTGCCTTCAGAACTTCTTAATGCATTTGTGAAAGCTTCGGTTATCTGAGAATGGAAAATAAAAACGACCTGCCTGCAGTAACAAGCAGAAGCATCAGGAATATTATAGCATGAATAAAAAGTTTGCAATCCAAAATATACAGCCAGGATTAGTAAAATTATTATATCTCAATAACACAGAAACGAGTAAAAACAACCAGGACCTCAAACCATTTTCCAAACACAACACTTACCTAAAAATTAGGTGGAAATCAGCCTCGTGTAAAGTCCGCATCAAGATGCGGACAAGAATGGTAACTTCCTGCAAAGCAAAAAAGAAGAATAAATATTGAATGTTAAAAGAGATCGGGTCAGTGTAACCCAGGTTTTGAAAATGACTACTAATACAGGCTATCAAGTGCTACTGTCAGATTGTATTGAAAGGACAAAATTTCTTACCCCGATATAAGTTACCTTGCCTTTTTAAGTTACAGAAAGCAACACTCAATCATTTTTCCGTTCCACACACATTGACAATGCATTTTGTCACTAATAATCAAACTCACTTTGGTAAGCAATCGAACGTATTCGCTTGGCTGTGTATCCGTCGCATCGACTTTGTTCAAATTTGAAAGTACATTTTGTACCCCCCGAAGATGAAACAATAGTCTTTCTCTCATTATTTGAACCAGCTTTGAATATATTTCATCTCGGTGAACCTTACAATCCTGAAAGTAAGGACAACACAGCAATTTAAGAACCAGGTGGTCACAAAGGAACATGGTCATAGTTAATCTAGGCCTTTACACAGAAAGTCCAAAAAAGCCATTTATAATCGAATAAATGAGTTGCTAGACAACGGGGTCTATACTTGTGATACCGTCATCAAATCTGACAATGATTATTATATATTTATGTATATGTTTTCTCATATTGACAATATACATAAAAGTCAGACTACACATTAAAAGGTCTTGTCTTCCCTATATTGGCAATTAGTGTGCTCTTCAAGTCTACTACAAGATAATTAAATAGAAAAGTTCAACCACAAAATGCAATTTAATAAAAAGACGTGTACAAAGATTACTGTTCACCTGAGCCACTCTATCAAACTCTAACTGTAACATGGCCTTCCGTGAATCAGGAACTTTCATCAAAAGGATGCACCTGATTTCTTCATCCAATGATAAACGTTAGTAAACAAAAGACACAAGAAAAGCCCATGTTCATATCGCATTAATGGGACATGACACTCAAATGTGCATTATACAAGAAACACAATCTTATCCTCTTTTCCCATCATTTCACATTTAGCCAAATCATTAATCAATAATGAAAATTTACCGTAAGGTTCTACAAGTAGCAGCTACAAACAAAGAGTAATAGTCAATAGAAATGAAAGTAATGACCGATCCATAAAATGGAAAGAAAAACGAGCCAATGAATTTACAAGACATGATGCAACAGAGATAGATCATCACATGTAGCAATCAGTCAATGATCCCTACTCAGAGTAAGACAATTAACTAAGTCGATCACTCGATGAAGTCATGGACATTTCATAATGTACAGGCCAAGTAGCTTTTCCTCACCAGGAATCATGGCATGTATGAAGCTAATGACTTGACTAGTAAGGGCCAGGTGTTTAGAAGTTATCGACTTCAACCCAGAAACCTGAAAAACCAGCATTAACAACACAATGAGAACAACTTCCCAGTAACAGGCTGGTGCTTCATATTTTACACAAGATATCAGGCATGGAGGCAATCATTCCGTAGTACCAAGACACTTTGAAGGCATATCCAAAATGGAGGCAAAGAAGAGTATGCTTATTTATTATGATACATGAGGACCCAAAGCAGTTGGACATTATCGAGCTGTAATGCTAACTTCGATATAATTGATTGGTGAGCCCAACTTTCTGTATTCAACAGTCAAATTCAAAAAGTTCTTCCACATATTTTCTGACTTTAAGCCTGAGTCATCAGTCTGAATAAACGAAACAAGAAAACATACGAAAGCTTGGCAAACCTGACATGCAAGTTCCCAAATATTTTTAGAAACTAACAAATATACTGCAAACAACTTATTACACTTGATGGAACTTCAATGTTATACCTGCATAGCCTGAGCACCCAGAACAAGATGACATGATCTCGAGTTAAAGTACTTTAAAATTTCAACAACGCGGAGAACAACTTCCGAAGACATTGCCGGCAAAAAGTTATACACGTCAACGTACTCGGACAACATTTTTATAAGTATTATGCCACTGCACAATAAGAAAAAAAAAACATGATCAGGAACATTTATTCTTGCAAGAACATCAACACAGAGTTGCTTGGAAATCAATATTTAGAGATAAAATAAGGGACAACAATGGGCATCATCCCCTGTGCACAGAGCAGCTGAATGCGAATACGAGCACAGAAAACAATGAATGCAGCCTTTTCCTGAAAATATATGCAATGAGAATATTTCACACATCAAACTCTAATCCATGAGTTAGAAGAGCAACTATGCCAGTAGAACCATAAGCAGGGATCAAATATCCAAAATAATTAACAACAGTGATGATGGCGATGAATCGGCGAAGAACACTAACCAGTTTACCATGTGGTAATTAAGGCCTTTATAAAGGAGGGTTTGGGAACCAGATTTCCCACGTTCTCGCTCCTTATTGTTGTTACTGTTTTGAAGAGAATCCCCTTTGGGTTCTACAACTGTATTAGACAAAGGAGAAGGTCGTTGACCACCACTTGCAACAGCTGCATCACCAGGCTGGTGAATTGGGCTTGAAGATGGTTGTCCATCTATCCTTTTGTCAAGTTCATCATTCTCATTAACTGCACTGGAATCTGTAGACGCCACAGTCTCATTGTCAAACGAGTCAGCTTGTATTAGCCTACGCACTACTGCCTGGAATTCATCTGGTACATCAACTTCAGCCCATCTCTCTTGGTCAAGTACCGCCCTGATCTTCGCCATCTGGAACAATCAAGAAATGCAATCTCTCAAGACCTTGACGTGACAATGGCTAGAGTTACAGTGAAGTGCATATAGATAAGTACTAACACGAGATTCATGCTGGAAATCAACATAGGATTTCGCCTGTGACTGTAGGGTGCCTCGGATGCTATATCCCAACCTTCCACCAATCTGTAAATGTCCATGAAAATATGTAGCATAAAAATACAAAACATCTTTCGTCATTTTTTTCAGTACATCCTTTTTTTTTGGAAGATTCAGAGTTAATCAATCATCTATTAGGGACAATTCAAAGAAAGAGAGATGAAAAGTAACCTTCTCTGTAGCAGCTATAAACTCTTGAGTGATATCATACATGCTCAAGAACTCCTGCAACCTCAATTTGGGATGAAGAAGTGCACGCACTCCTAAAAGCTTTGCCCATCTTCCATGAGCAACATCACATGCAGCAAATACAGCTTCTGCATTTTCACGCAATACATCGGCTCTGTCCACAAACAGAAGTATCAGACATTACCATCAGTTAATTGGTAGAGGAAAGGCGATCATAGTGTTATAAAATGCAAAGGAAAAGAATACAAAGATGTGACAGCAGAATTCTGATGAAAGGAGAACCGCATAAACTACACTCCTTAGCCAAAAATCTCAATTTCCCTTTTTACCATCCCACATAAAAGGACTGCACCTTGGTCAAGGATAAAAGGCTGGTGGAGAAGATATATTTGACTTGAACAAGTATAAGATCAAATGTCACATCTGGTTCAGCCAAATGTCTAGGAGTGCAGTCAACAACAACAGGTTATGAATACCTGAAGTTTTTAGAGATTACAGCAAGACTGCTGATGTCGTTAGTCCTCCCCGGAAATGAAGGAAGTCGAGCTACAACATTTTTTTCTGCTAAGGCCTTGGCCTTGGAGCCAGCCTGACCATCAGAATCCAACCCAGAAATTGCGGCAGCTTCACCTAGAGCTATTGCTGCGGCAACAGAGTTAGCAGCATAATAATCATCGAGATTGCACATTATCCATTCAATGGCCTTCTTCACTTCAGCAGCCTGAATTAAATGTACCTGCAATCACTAAAAGAAACAAAATCACATTCACAGTACTTATGATAACCTCAATGTTTGCATGGGTTAAAGGTGAAATTTCACTAACCATATTCCAGAAAGGATGCAAGAAAAGGCACCTTTAAAGGTACGATTAATGCCTAACGCATGTGTGTTAAAAATATAGACATGAAAAGGTAAAGAATAACCTTATATGAAAAAGACCAAAAAAAGAAGTAAAGAATAACCTTGTTTTCCCAAGGCAGATGCAAATTTTATGTTGATCGTTTAGTGATTCATCGCAAGCAGAATGTAGTATATATAAATAACAATGCATCTTTTTTGCTGAATTGGCTATTCCACATGCACAAATGGCTTGCTTCAAGCAAAACATGAAACATAATCAGATAACAGCCCATGTTGTTGATGACATTGTTTAATGAGCATAAACAAAAACATAAAATATATTCAAAGCCTAACAGTACCCGAACGATCCCAAATATAGCATATAGCAGTTCAACAAAGGATTCAGATGTCAGGCTCCTTAGCTTGCCAGCAAGAGATGAAGCTCCACCTAAGTCAGCAAGGAATGGCTTATTGGAAGGAAATGAAGGCAAAGAATGATAAATTTTAATTGACAAAGTTGACAATAAAGGAATCAGTTCAATTATTACTCGACATTGACCCATTATAGATCAGCCTGTCAATCAGGGGCTTACTTGCGGAACAGGGGAGGATGATCCTAGACCTCACACTTGCAAATACATTTCAAAATGATGTTCAAGACTAGTACCCATAACCCAGGCCAATAAAGGAACATTTTCGCCATTAGACAAGAAGGCAAGCAATTGACACTGTTTATTAGCTTTAAAGCCAGAAGAATCCAAAAAGTTCTCAGCGGAATGATCAATTTGCATATGTTTATATCTATTATGGGAAAAGATATTCTGATTTTATTATATTTTCTGCTTTACTGTCTTATGAGAAGACATCAAACAGTAATTCTGGAAATTCAAGGCTTTGGCAGCATAATTTCCTATGTCGTGCCTAGTCTAGAAAGGCAAACAAATGCTTAATAAATAAGTCAGAAACAGAAAATAGAGGAACAAATGCTCATACAGATGACATTTGAATTACAAGGGATGGACGATGCAATTGAGGAAAACTAGCCACGTGATTTCTCAATGATGGAACAACTATTGGACCTCATGTCCTTTACTGCTTTACTATTGGCCGAAATAGTAACAGCATAATTTCTCAAAGATGAAACAGATTTGGGCCTTATGTCATGAATTACTTCATAGACAGCTGCTACTTTCGTGATTAATTGATACACCATAACTCACCTTCTCCGTCCGCTGTCTTATCAGCCTCAGAAAAGTTTGCTCCCGCATGTCTGGCTACCAGTATTGGAAGCAGATCAGCCACAGTATTCTTAATGGCCGTTTTCATATCCGCGGTAAGCATGTCCCGGTAAACTCTTAAAACAGATGGAAGCTTGGCCTGGAATAAAAAACAATCATTACCTACAGATCCAAGCCTCTCCCCTTACTAAAAGGAAAAAAGTTATTTTATCATATAAATAAGAACCACATAGGAAAGGTAATCCAAATTAATGTTTTTCAAGCAGCGTGGTATATCATTATTTCAACTAGAGAATGATTATTTGTTTCCTTGCAGTATATATTTAAGAATCCAAAGACAGTTATTTCATCCCTTTTCATCTATTCCACTTGTTGGCTTGCAGTGTATCACCTCATAGATATGTAGAAATAACGGAATAGAGAGACTGCAGAAACTAATATCTAAGTTTATGAACCTATACCCAATATCAGAATACAAATCACTCGATGCTACTGAGCCATTAGTAAAAAATTACATTGTACTCAGTGACGTAAGACTTCAATGCAGATGAGAAAAATAATTCACTTACAGTTCGGAGCAATCCAACTACAATCGGGAGAAGATGATCCCGCAAACTTGATGTTTCTTCATTATCCAATTTAACCTGTAAGAGTAGGATAAAATTTTAGAAAATAGCGGAGAGGCATTTGCATGGATCTTTTATGGTCCTTGCAAAAGCAGAAACTAGAAAGTTACTAGAAACAAGGATTTTTGTAACAAATATAGCAGGAGTTTAAGAAGCAGGAGCCATAAGTGAAAGCATGTACTTCTTTTTCAAACCCGTTCATAGAAATGGAAGCCTTTGCTTTTGCTCTTGACAAAATGATAATGTCTAAATCTCCAACGTTATGGATAGAAGCTCGCATGAATTCTGCTGAAAGAATGCTACAAAATGAAGAGATCAATTCAGTGGAAATGAATTACACGAGTTAATTCAGAAAGCAATATCTCTAGAGAGCAGAATAGTCAATAGATGAATAAATAAATAACCATAAATGTTTAACCACTGTTGGATCCATCATGTTTTATGGGCCCTTCTACAAATTTCGGACATAGAAAATTCCACGAACTTGCAAGACGAAGAGACTCGTAATGACAGAAAACAATATGACGTAACCATTCAAAAATTAATCTTTTTCTGGGTTATATAGGTAAAAGAAAGTACACCATTGTCAGCAAGAGACAAGATGATAACCATAGGCATTTATACTACAATTAGGAAAACGTTGTGGCCTTTTTCTTCTGTTTGGGCTGAGCCATACACAGCTATAATGAGCTCGGATTGTATACCAACATAGCAATTAGTAAATTACAAGATATTGTCCGCTGAAAATAAATCATAAAGAAAGAAAATATAGGGGTGAGGATACAGACTTGTTTATAGACTCTAATGAAGCAGCTACATGATCTCGAAGATGACGGAAGCAGTGTAAACCTGCAAGTTCGTCTCCTTCCTGGTAAAACATTTGGGTGCAAAGATAAACATTAGTTGTCTTGACATGAAGCATATCTCGGTTCATGTTTTTCCTGTCATAAGCGACAGCTTTACATGAAACTATTAACGGGTCTCCAATCACATTCTTCAGAAAAGTAAGCAGAAGATCATTCAAGTGAGAATTAGAGAAAAAGCCCAAGTAACTCCAGACACAATCTTTGCCAAAAACCCTAAACCCCTAACAAAAATTATAGACACGTACAAACCCGAGTTTATTTAATCAGGCAACAAAAGCTGCAGCCATCACAGATACCAAAAAGGAAGTTTATATGAATGCAGAAAGGCAGAATAACTGTGACCAACATGATTACTGCAAAGATTACAGTGTTGGACAATCAAATCTCTAACATAGGCAAACGTGGGTTAATATACTCTGCCTATGCTGACTCAAACGGTTAACTTCCTACAGGGTGCCCATCGTGGTAAACTCTTTCTAAAGTCCAGTTTCCAACCAAGCATTCTGTTCCTGGCTTTTAGCACAACAGTATAAACTAATAGAATACATGTTTTGGCTTGCATGGTATCTTCTATTCTCACGGCAGAGTAAACAAATCAAACCTATGATCACCAATTTGTCACTGCAGTTTAATACAAGAACATGACACATACCAGCAAATGCCGCAAATCATCGATTATGTCCAAAGCACCTGCGCAGTCTGCAGATGCGACAAGCTGCGAGAACAGAACCAGAACAAGAATATCAATCATTATCGGATTGATCTCCCAACATTTTCAGAATCTCGTAATCTTGTAGAGTGATTCCGACCAAAATATTATCAACAAGGAAAAACTAACAACCAAAGAACAAGCTCAATCATCTTCGAACAACTTCCCCACGCTCATCAATCACATAGATAAAACCAAACTCCGCATATCCCTACGCCCAAATGGTGGTTTACGAGACTCTAAAACTACAAGAATAATTCTGAAAATGGAGAAAGCATGTCCTAAAGCATCTGTTGATCACAACCAATCCAATGCATACAGACTATCATGCTAAAGCCCTCAAAACTCTAGGAAATGATTCCCAGCATTTTAAAACAAGCCATTATTATCCACATTAAGAATCATCACGGAACCCAAAGATTTTACCAATTTGAGTGCAGAAACCGCCTGATTGACAGTCAATATCAATCTCAATGTCCCCTGAAGACCAACCAACCTCATTCTCCGCTTGCTCAACTCCTTCACGGTCTCGGCCCCGCCTACAACCTCCCTCTCCAAACCCTTAACCCTATCCCTCAAAACCCTAACCTCGACCGATCCTTCCTCAATCCTCTTGCTCAACTCTTCCAGATTCAATTGAGCCTCGAAGAAGCTCTCCATCCGGAACCCAATCTCCCTAACCAACTCCCCCTCGACGACATCCACGTAACCCCCGAGCCGCTCCTGGATGGCCTCCTTCTCCGCAACGGTGAAGCTACCATACTCCGGACACGCTGACCGGAACGTGGCTCCATCCTCGAGTGAGAAGTCAGGGCGGAAGAAGAATGCAGGGACGGCCCTAAGGGCGGCCGCGAGGGGGTCACTGACGCTCGATCGGGGGACGCCGTCGTCTTTGTCACAGCGGAGATGGGCGGGGTTGCCATCGGAGAGGGAATGGGATCGGATGTCAGAGAAGCGGAGGAGGAGGGGGAGGAGGGAGGAGAAGTAAGTGGAGAAGTGGGCGGAGGTGACGTCGGAAGGGAATGAGAGGAGAGGGGTGAATTCGGGAAGGGAGATGGAGGTGGAAGAGGAGAACCACCCGACCCACGATGGGTCGACGGAGGAGGAACGCGGGGAGGATGTCGAGGACGGGGATTTTGTGAAGGATGGGGAGGAGTAGGTGCGGGAATACGAGTCCATCGTGCGTCGGCGGCGATGGCAGGGGCGGAGGACGGGGTTTAACGGGGGACGGCAGAGGCGGTGGTCATGCGGCGGCGGTGACGGATCTGGAGGGAAAAAGTGGTGGCGGGTCGGAGTAGATCCGGAGGGGAAGGAAGTGGAAGATGACAAAAACAATAAAATTCGTTAAAAATAATATAAAATAAGTTTACTTTATAAAAATTAAAATATATAAAATAAAATAAAATTTATCCATTGATTTAAGATTTACTGTTATGAATTTTCCTAAGTTTTATCAGGATTGAATCGTTGGGTTGGTCCGATGACTTTGGTGGGATCATGATCGCACGCACCTAACCCGACGAGAACGAGCGCGACTAGATCGATCGATTTCCGAAGCATCTCGCTGGAACAAGAACAGGGAAATGAGCCTTCTGCGTGAGGTTGTTTCTTTCTAGTACACCTTTCCAATATGCAGACTAGACTATGTTTCGGGTTATGAGCCTCGGAGATTGTCCGCTCGACGAGCTGGAAGTGGTTGATCGATCTCGTTGAGGACAGGGAGAGCCAGATTGGTCAGGACGACGGAGACTGATGGTTTCTTGTCGTTCGTGACGTGAAGTGCATCCGAAGCAGAAGTTCAACTCAGAGAAATGAGTCGCCCGGCTGCGAAGACAGATCTCGGACGAGAGGATTCGCTGTCACCGACGTACCTTAGGGGCCATGCGTAGGGACAGATGACGGCCATATTCGGTTTTTTGGCGAAATTGGACAACTAACACTTCTTGACGGTGGAAAAGCCAAGAACGCTCATTTTAACGGCTGTCAACTCTCTGCCGTCCTCGTAAACATTCGTCTCCTTCGCCTCTCTTTTCTCGCCAGTGATTGAACCTGCCTAGTTGAAGTCGCAAACCTTCATTGCCCACAATCGTGTCGTCGAAGAGTTATCGTCCTTCGATCTCATGAGTTCCCCAAGAGCAGCAGTTCGAGCTCAGCAGGTGATACTAACACCTCTGCTCTTCAGGCAACAACCTGCCTTTTCACGTGTTTCTTCCATGCGTTTTTCAGGAGCCATATGTTCGAACACGGGAAAACCCTTTCTTCAACGGTCTGCTGAGAGGGGACGCAGGGTCAAGCAACCAGGGGTTATCTTCCGAGCAGCTGAAAAATGCAGAGGGTCCTGACCTGGCCCGGTCGATATCGGACATAAGGGACTCCGGGAGGACAAAGTTTCGGATGGGGCGCTCCCGAGCGAACCAACGATTCTCCTGGAGAAGATTCGAGCTCCGACTTTGTTTTCGAGCCACCACAACGGTCTTCCTCGGCACGTTGGTCAAAGAATCCCAAGCCTGCCCCGTTTTCGTTCCCAACAACAAATCAATCCGATCTAAATTCAGAATTGCTCGATTTAGCAGCAGAGGAAGAAGAAGAAGAACAACAGATCGAGTCACCGCGTGTCGTCATACCCAGGCCATCAATCACGAGGTCGTTCATGGTGAGTCAGACAAGCCCGTACATGCCAGAGATACCACTGTCCATTTGTGCAGCATCATTCTAATCTCAGCAAACCTCCTATTGCGGAAATTGCGGAGTCATGCGCAAGCATGAAGAAGCTCAACTTGTACCTGAAGAAAAGGAGGGACGACGTAAGCGCTGGCATCCCAGGAAAGTTCCTTCACGTCGTGATGAGCCAAGGCATGTTCGGTAAGTCTCTCCCCATGAACGCCTTCTTTGCTTAACCATCTATCAACAGGTGCCTGACGACAGATCACGCCTTTGTTTCAGACGTTGGGTCGTTCGCCTTGACGATCCTGTATGCTTATTATCTACACGAGACTGGTCGTGATGACGAGTACTGCACGGTGCCCGTCATCAATATGAAAAGGGCGGAGCTAAACTCTCATGGTGCCATCAAATGGTTGATTAGTTCGTGTCAGATTGATGAGGAGTCTCTAATCTTCGTAGACGAGGTTACAAGAACACAACTCATTGCGATCCCCCACATTCGACAGCGTCCTGTAACGATTCTCAGAAACTCTTGTGCAGATCGACTTAACATACTACGATCTATTTGGGTCTCTCAAACTCGTACTTCTAAGCAGCCAGAGTATGCCAGCCAAGCAAGAGGTAAACCATACCTATGCTCGTCACCATCTTATTCTTCTGGTGTTTTCGGCTAATGACTCCCGATTTCATCTCTGCAGCCTCTGAAAGACGCTGTCATCGAAGTCGTGTACTGCCGAAAGGTAACAGAATGCATACCTCCTCACAACCCATGAGACTGACAACCTACTCTTGACAAGTGACCATTATGTGCAGGGTGATTCAGAATATCCCTTTGCGAATAATGTAACCTCAGCAGAGGTAATAAGGCGAAACCTCGATTTCACATCATCACAAGGCTCAACAGAACTAACAATTACTTTCACAGGACTCTTCTTGCTGCTCACTCCTAGCTGAGAAGTTCGCTGCGACTTATCCAGAAAAACTAGGCGGGCCAGGAGTCAGCCAACTTCTGGTACGTGAAAATCTCCAAAAGTTTGTGATCTCGAACAAGTCGACTGAAAATTAATGGCCTTAAACAGCAGCTATCTGGCATCTTTGCGTGGACAACCGAAAAACCTTTTCCGCATCCTCAATGTACGGCTGAAAAGATAAATATATGGCTATCGCTGCTGAATAAAAGGCGCCGGTCGCTTTTGGGATGGACTGGCCTTTATATACCAGATACGTAAGATCAACATCCTCTTTCTTCTCGAAAGGCACAATGGATTTCTCCTCCCCCCCCCCCCCCCCCCCCACAATAAGTTGAAACTAGTATTCCATCGCTGTTTCAGTCACGATACAAGATGCACGACATATCGTGATTCTCAGTGGTCGCCGATATCCTACAGAAGGACTTCAAGATAATGGACTATCGATTGTAAACTAACGTAAACTGCATTTTCCTTATTCCGCCACAACTGGCACGTGCAGAACAAAACCTAGCATTACTCTACCGTGTCGCAGGTCCGGAAGCTGTAAGTTTCTCCTGCTCGATGTGCGTCCCATGTAGGGAACGAGTTCAGTTGGATATCCTCCCGCTCACGCCAGCTAGTTTAATCTCCCAACAGCAGTGCGGATCAAAGAAATAAAACGCTTCCAACGTAAGTTGAACCAAACGATTACCCTCGACAGTTCCGATTCCTTGTTATCTGATGTTTTCCTTCAACAGTTCCTGGAAAATGCCTCGCACTGCCAAACTATCAGAAATCGAGAAGCTCCGGCTACTGGTTATTTGTTTATCCAGGGTACTTACGACGCCAGGAAAAGGACTTCAAGGTTTGAAACAATTCCTCTCGTCCTGCGCCATGACTTAAGGAAAAAATCGACACTTTGCTTCCCTCAAAACTACAAGGACTGATGCATTTTGTGCTTTAATAACGTTGTTCAGTGCAGGGAACTTCTGGTCTCAGCAGAGTCGACCGAGGTTCTTGATGAACATCCTCCAGTTCTTCAATGACAACTCCTCCCAACTGCCCTTGAGGATTCTACCACAACCAGGTCTAATCGTTCTTTGCGTCTCGAATACACATGCAAATCGAATGAAATAAGACAAAACTGTGATTATGCAGGCCCTCAAAGAAGAGATGAAAGCATCTCGAGATTCGACAAGTTCACATCAAGGCAGAATGTGGAAAGTGCTGCCTAGAGGAGTTCTCTGCAACAGAACAAAAGGCACAATACCTGGATTATGAGCTCATAAAATGCAGACCCCCTGAATCAGAAAGTTTACGAGGCCTGAGAGCGCACCAGGTTCAGAAAGAACACAGAAGCCTCATTCAAAAAACCCGCGAAAGAAACACCCGAACTGAATCCCATAATAATTTCATTCATTATATGACATATCACAGCTGCAACTTCTTTAATACCTGTAATTCGTAACTTCGATTCCTTTAACTTGTCCTCGGATGAACTTCCTGGCTACAAGTGCCATTACGCCGAGAAATTGATCCATGTGGGAAACAGAAAGTGGTCACAATCTCCATAAGATCGCGACGCAAGAATGACCAGGGGAATTCAAGAAATTGACAACTTAGGACCAACCCAGAAAGTAGAACAGTCATGCAGCCCACGCCAGAAAACAGACACGAAAGCAAAGCTAGATACACTGACCGTAACAACAAACCGATGGTCATTACTACTCTTTGGGGGGCCTGCACCAGCCACGAGAAAGGCTGACCATTTGGGGTTGTATCAAACGTCCCTTGTGTGTGGCCTGTGCTAGTGGCTCCAGAGATCTTTGTCCCATGTTTTTGGTGAGCACGGCAGAAATTGGGATTGACAAAATCCGGAGAAACGTTGTACAGTTGTGGTAGTACTTATCAAATGTTTAAGCACATTTAATCACATATCATTCATGTATTGCAGATTTTTAGGCCTATATCAAAATATCAATGTGACGCAAGATTAGTTGTGGACTAAGCTCAGGCCGTGTGATGGAAGACGAGTGATGTCTCGGAACAACAGTCAAGCCTTCTTCCTAGGACGCTGTCGTTTCTGTTCCTGGAATCCGGCCTCAACTGAAGAGTTTCAGCGGTAGGCCAAAGGTGAACCACACCCCGGCCTTCGTCCGTGGCACGGCTCGTTCTGGTCGAACCTCAACGACCGTAGGAAAAAAGAAATAAAACCGACGTACTCTTCGATTCATCCTAGGCTAAAAAGAGACAACTCTTTGGGCTAGATCATTGTTCACCAGACTTTGAGGATCACATTGCAAAATGTTGGCATCCACGTACTCCCATTTCATCGTTGAATGTAGTCTTCTTCTTCTTCTTCTTCTTTCTTCTACTTCCTCTAAGCGATATCTGCCCCACACTTCTTTGTGATTGATCCCCAACAAACCAATTGTGCTAAAAAGAAGCCCTTCTTTCGTTTTCGTCCCTTTTGTCTTCACTTTTAACAGTATCTGCACTATTTTCTTCCCCTGTCCCACAGAACTGCATCCATTATACCTTCTGTATTCATTCTTGTAATCGCGCTCCAGGAAACGTTTCTCGTGAGTACAGCGGCCTGATGACTGTAGCACGCTGGAATTCCATGAGGGTTTGCTCTGCTCTTGCTTCCCAAGATTGGAATATCGAGTATGCTCATCAGGCAATGGAACCGAAAAGATTAGGCTGGAGCAAAAGATCCATTTTCTGAGAAACCTCACTAGATCCCTCCTCGAGTCCTGGTCCAACTTACCGACGAGAAACTGATGTACCTTCTGACAGGAACCTGAGGCGCAGAAGTAATTTACTGCCCAAACGAGGATGCTGCTTCTTGAACTACAGAAAGTTCGTCCTTTCCGGTGTCTTAAAAGAAGAGAACCCTTCTCTTATCCCTCGATTTAAAACCCATGGTTGTTTTCTTCTTCTGCACTCAAAGTTGATCTGAAATAATTCTCGAAACTGAAGCATCACGAGCTACAGGCATGGTAAAGTGATTACGAGCCTCACTTCTTGCTCCTTCTTTTTGCACCTTCCAGTTCGTTAAGCATCTCCAAGGCACGCTCGAAAGGATATTCACATGAAGCCTCATCCTGTTTCCCTACCCCATGGAGAGAGGAGGAGGAGGGACTATGACGATTCGACGGCATGTAACAGTGCCTTTGCCTCCTAGACTTTGATTCAGATTGCATCGAGACTAATCGCCAGGTTGCAATTGCTTGTTTCTAACCGGCTTTAAACACAAGGCTTCCCTGCAATTCAAAAGCACATTTCCGCAAAATTAAACCCATGAAAACACTGTGTCCGAACATGATCCTATGATATTGAGGTTATCTTCGGTACCTGTACAAACTTCTCGGGCAGTTTTCAAATTGTTCATCTGGAAGTAAGCCCAATCCGAGATAACCCATTAACCTGCAACAAGAACGGAAGAAACCCTGCGATAAAATGAGGAATCACTGCGAAGAACAACAAAACAAAAGACACAAAAAAGTCTTTTGAAAGAGGACCTCGATCTCTCCTCGTCCACGGTCACTTGTATCTTCTTTTCCCCTGCGATCTGTGTTGCTGTCTTGTATCTATTCCCTCTATGACGCATCCTCACGTCAATATTCCTCAGCTTCTCTGTCCAGCATCTGGATCTCCTCTTCTATACGACCCGATCTCTGCAGAAAGCAGCTAAACGAAAAATCATTATAGCAGACCTGATGCTTCGTTAAGTTAGGACACAAGGAGGGATAGAGTGAATAGTGCCTTAAACCTTGTAGAGTCTCAATCAGACAACGTTGTCGAGATACTCCTGAGAATCAGCAGGACAGAGATGGCGGAAAGATATGATGGCTTCTATTGCCCTTCGTCCTGATCGATTCAAATTTTTCATCAGGAACACCATATCCTTCAACCACTATCTACCCACGGTCGCCCTGCATTTATTGCAGCCCAGAACAAACCAACTGGCCTACCCGAAATCTTTGTCTAATCAAACTGCAATCCCAACAAAACGTGAGCAAAACTGACAGTTGACATTCTAAAGTCTATAAAATGCATGGAAAGAACACCACACCACTAAATTCTTGTCAGAACCATCTGAATTTCAAAACGAAGAACGAATCAACGAACAAGAGTTCTTGCCAAGAACCTTACAAAGGGCATGCCTAAATTCATCTCTAAGAAATATTGACATCCATCCACTCCCGGCAAACATCTTTACAAAAGATTCATAGAATTCCATGAACTTAGGCAATATAAACATCAACGCAATACACAGAACCAAGCTAACAAAAGCGACTTTCTTTCTTGGTCGCCAAGAAATCAACCTCGAAAAGCATCATATAACCTGAACCCACTTTGCCTTGACGTAAGGTGGAGTCGCCGGCGTAGAACCTTGTGTATGACGGTGGAAGAAGTCACCCCATCCTCCTAGACGTCTTCCTCCTCTCATTAACAGCGGGGGACCTCCGCGGCTCCGGTCTCCGCGGAGGCTGAGTAACGCAACCCTTCTTCCCCGCAAAGTTCTTGCCCCGCTCCATCCACCAACCGGGACAAACAACAACGGACGATCCCTCGGTTCCTCCGTCCCGATCGCAATAAAAGCTCCGATTTTTGAGATTCCAACCCATGTACAAGTACGTAGGAAATAGAAAATTGTGTCGAGGGGAAGTATCGAAATTCGTGTGAGAATTTTGAAAGTTCTGGTGCAGGGAAAAAGAGCATTGCATGTGGTTTTTGTAAAGGCGAATAGAACACGTTGATTGCTTCCCCCTTTTGGTCGTTTTTAATTGGATTTTTTTTAGAAAAAAAATTTTAAAAATTATGATTTATAACTCATTAAATAAATACATTATCATTAAAAATAAAAAATATTTATCTAACAAAAGTATTTATATGAGAGGCAGACGAAAGCGAACTAACAGCTGCCCGCATAATAAATGATAGTGCTGAGAAATGATTTATCTCCGCCTTTGGAATCAATTACTTTTCCATAAGTTATTAATCTTCTCATATGTAACATAGTTTATGCACCCAGTTAAGATTCTGCTCAAATATTATAAAGTAATTTCTCCTCCCGTCATCATTCTCTTTGGGCTAACAAGACCCCAAATGAAATTTTTTCATGTGCTGCTAATATACAATATGAGTGATTTGCCCTTGAATTTGTACACTTAAGACCAGCGACTTTGTTAAATATGCCTTTAATGATATTAAAGGCATTCTTACATGTTTCATTCCACATTCAAAAGGAGTACCTTTCTTCAACAGCTGATGGAAAGATTGACATCGTCTAGTCCAAATTCCATATAAATCTCTTGATATAATGCGAGCTTTCCCTGAAGGGCTCTTCAGCTCGTGTATATTCCTTGGCTGCTGTCATCTTTATAATCGCATTTATCTTTAATTGGTCTACATCTATGCCTCGTATGTTGGCCGATTAAGCCAAGGAATTTGCGAGAATTGACCCCAAAGCGCATACATCAATGTATTCATCTCCAGTTGATATTTAACAGTCTTTCAAATACTATTTCCACACGTCATTGATATGATCATGACTTCTTATTGACTTAGACAACCAAATCATACCAAGTAACACTTCTCTAACGTTATTTAAACAACCATATCATCGAAGATGCGTTTGCATTGCTCTTTGATAAGTTGCTCATTGCATTCTTCAACCCAAACGGCAATCATCTTTATAACAGTATATTCCTTATTGTTGTACAAAAATGTCTGTCATTATATCTGTCATCCTTTTTGATACCAATCGAATTTGGTTAAATTCTGACTGATCCATCCATAAAAACTGAGGGCTTAATAGCCAGTCGGTAGCATATACCATTATGCTTCAGTGTCACGTGATGGAAGAGGAGAAAAAATTCTTTGTGGTACATGGTGTACACGAAAAATCAACACAAAACGTAACGTTGACCGTTCTTTTTCCTTGACAGGTATAATATTTGCGATCCTATGTTGGGTACTTCACCTCACCGTAATGACAGTGCTTCGAGAATTTTATATGACTTCAACAGCTTCTATCAGGGGAATCAACTCCGACGAAAACGTCATTTGAGCTTGCTTTATGGGACAACACCCCACTCTTCAACTGTAATCTATGGGTCGAGGCCGGCATTTCTTTATAGCTTCACGCAAAGACGTCTTTGTATTCCTTTAACAATTGGATATACAATTACTCTTCTTCAAGAGCGTTAAACTTGAACTGAGGAAAGTAGGTACGATTATCCCATTATCTGCTCCAGAGTGTCAACTTCCTTCAGTTCATCAATAGTCAGAATTTCTTCCCATCTTCGAATACTTCAGAAGCATCTTCTGCATTATCTTCTTTATAGAGTATGCGTCTTCATCTGCCTCTGAAATCAGACATGATTAATAAGCGTCATCATCTTTAAACGTTAGCCTTGAGATAACTCATCATTGCCATATGTAGATATCCATGTCTTCGTACTCATTATCAACACTTTCTCCAGTAATTCACCTTCCACAACGGTTTTTGATCACTTCAACCGGGAAGGAACTATTCTACGGAGATGATTCGTGTTTTTTAATTATGACTGGGATAGTCTTTCCTACGGTCCACTCTCTATCCACACTATTCGACTTCTTGGAGCTTTGGCCTATCCTTAATCGTGCAGGTTTCCGATGATCGGTTTTTTTCTCTGGAGCACCAAGTTCTAAACAATACCGATTTTCGTGTCGTAGCGGCTCCAAGTAGAAATCAATATGCTAATTTTCATTGCAGTTACCTTTGACCAGTTTCATCAATTGGCCTTCTGATGTATAGTTTAGTGCGTCTTTCAACTAGATGACTTGCGGGGCTTAGAGTAACATACCTAAGACCCAGTTTTTGTACTTTTGTCCATCTCCTCATGGATTTAACTTCTTTTTGGCGTCACCGAGCATCATTAAGTCCTCAGTATAAGCCAGCTGCAGAAAGTAATCTGAAAACATTTGGATCAAACCCCTTGGTAGGCTTCTTTGGGCAATGAATCCGTATAGAGAATGTGCCCCATTATTTTTGGCCTAAAAAAAAAAAAAAATAACAAAAAAAAAAACAAAAAAAAAAAAAAAAATAAAAAATAATAAAAAAAAAAAAAATAAGAATAAAAACTTTCAAGGGGTATTCGTGGAACCCCAAAGAGGAGATGCTTTGGTTTAACTGGCCAATTTGAGTTCTTTTGATAAATATCGCTCTTGAACTAACTTCCGCTTTTACGAAAGGCGTTATATCCTGCTTTCCTTTAATGCCATGAGTAAGTAGCGCAAAATTGGGATATGCTCTTGCTTCGTCATATCTTTTGTTCCCCTGGATTTTCAGCACATAAAATCAGCTGATGAATTCTCAAGATACATGGACGGTACACTCTTATTGAGATTACTCTCATGAAGTTCAATCGAAGCACATCACCAAGCAGCGCTTGCGACTTTATTACCGAATAAAGACAAAGACCCCTATCCCTGGATAACGGCCGACGATCCAGCACCGTAAGAGATGATGAAGCCAGCCACTGAAAAATTCAGACCCAGTTTACGGGTCAATCGAAAATTCACGGGGATACAGTTGGGTTTCGGTCAAAAAGTGGAAGAAAACAACAAAACCTCCAGACGATGGACTGACAGCGACTACCTCTTTTCTTATTTCAGTCTTTCCTACCCTCCTTTCCCCAGAGAAATAAGGAAAGAAAAACAAGAGATCATCCGGTGAAACATCGGAACATGTGAAGAGATGGCGGCGGCTCCGTCTTTGACTGTTCGTTTTGTCATCTTGTGGGTAATAAGATCCCAGATTTTTGCTAAAATTAACAAATTTTGATTAACAACCTTAAATTGAAGCTTGAAACTACGAATTTAATGGAACATAAATGGAAATCTACCGTACAATGCCTTTACAAAAGTTTGAATTTAGAAAGTCTAGTTTTACTTAGGAATAAAATTGAAACTTGACTTTAGAAAGTCGTACTTTAGTTGAATTTTCAAAAATAAAAAGGAGAAAATGGACTTATAAATTCCGTACTTTCGATTTCGTGGACATTATTTTCTAGAATTTTCAAAACTATCTACCATATTTCGAAATTTTTGTTCCAACTAACGTTAAAATGGAGCAAAATCCCGACCCGGTCATTCACACAGCCCCTTTCTGAACCGCCCGTGCCAGCAATCAACCAACACCACATTTTCGCCTGACCAGAATATGTAAACTAACAGTTTCACATCGAAAATACAAAATGATGCAAAAAACTACGTCGAAACAACATGCCGCTAAAAAGGTCTCATGTCCGAAACCGAAATAGGACTATGTCTACCATCTAACACATCGTCCACTTTTCTAGAAACACAGACGAACACAATTACCGTATAGAGGGGTGAATTCACAAGAGTCCCTGTAGGAAGGAAGGCAGCGCCAAAATGCATGAAACCTGACCCATCAAAACGGGGATCTCCATAATCAAAGAAAACTATATGGTTACAATAAATATCCGCGAGAGAAGGAATGAACCAAAGGCGTTTGACATACAAATACCGGCAGTAAATTCATATGTTACTAACCCTTGCCGGGATCTCACTTCTTCCCGCCGCCAGAAACATTGAACCTTTTTAAGAATAAGATGTATCCATCCTTGGACAACATATGTGTTCCCTTCCTGCTTGTACTTCCCAGCAGCCTAGTAATAAGAATATAAGGGAAATATATGAGGAAGGTTAGCCAACGAGTTTGGGATTCCATAGAAGAGAATAACGCCATCTAGGTAGTAAACCACTCGCATCCCCAAACCGACGACTCATGCACTTGGGATAAAGCACAACTTTGTCAAGAGTAGCAAATACCTTGACAGCAGACTCACAGCCCATTTTCTTTCAGATTCTTCAAACTTCATCACGCTGGAGATACCCCAAAAGCAGAGTGGATAAGAATCCAACACATGAACACCAACGACGTGATGATTTCATGCAATGGGTCCAAAAAAGATTCAGTCCCTGCGACTCACAAATCGAATTTGAAATTTTTGAGGAGAGAAAATGAAAGATCAAAGGCAGTCTTATCCAATAATCATTACAGCAATGCTTCTAGACTATATTCTAGATAGTAGGTGTGGTCAGCACAGTGGATCCTTCATCAGTATCACACACGATCCCTAGTCATAATCTCACTAATGACTAAACACCCTTCATGTCTTTGACTGTCTCTTCAATCTAGCCCCTCTCCTTTCAACATTTCATAGCATATAAAAAACTGTATCACCTTCTGTGAGTGACCGAATCATCTTGCCGTCACATTATCTTTACGTAAAAACCTTGTGGGAAAGAAATAGGAGACCCGGCTCTATCAACAAACTACAGTGGACGTGCATACAAAGTCCGATCACCAACCTCGCAACATATGAAACCCTCCTCTCAAAATCGGTATGGAAGTCCCTGCTTCTTGTGGAGCCCTTGTCTGTCCGCCTAATTTGCCATCACCTAACCTGAGCGTAAAGCAGATAAGTTACACCTTCTCCAATATGTTGACTTTTCAATTAGGTCAAATCCCACACTACTTTTCTCGTCCTCACAAAAGCCTAGCAGAATACCAGCTATGGTTGATAGAACAATGAGTTCACACAGTCAAGAATTTCACACAGCATCACCTCATCTTGGGCCAGGCAAGTAAAGAAGTAAATGAGAATTAACTTGCAGAGAATCCAGTTCTTTATATAATCTTTGGAAGTGCATCTGCAATCAAAACCAAAAAACTCATTCCAGCTGAAAGCTAACGAAATCCATAAACTGAAAGTTCCACTCTTTCTAATTTGTACCAAAAAGTAACTTCGAGGGCAGATAATAGGTTAGTGATCTCCAATTGAATGGAAAAGACACAATATCCATGAAGTTCAGGATTGTTAAAAAACAGCTTCTGATGTAACGGTAACCTCTGTACTTTTTTTTCCTCCTCGCAATACTTAGCTGCAACCTCATGCGACATCTCGGCCAGATCTCTCTCTATAGCGCAGCAAAAGGTTTGATTGTTTTCACCACCATGTTCTTGGACCCTAAAGTAGTAACTATGTAGTCAATCAAAACTGTCTAGGAGTAGAGATGAGACCTGGGAAAATATAAGAGATGTACTGCTATTTGACAACACAAACATATCTTGCTTTTTTGAAAAAGCCAAAATATTTATTAAGAAACACAGACAGACAGCATGACATTGGATCATCAGGAGCCATACCATGCATGAATTTTTGGCAAAAACTTGTTCTTTTTTCTATGGTAGTCCTTCTCGTTCATGTACAACCTGTGCCACAGAGTGAACAAAGATCGTCAGAAGAATATTTAACTTACACACTAAAATATCTCGAGGAAAGAAGAGGCTTTCAGAGAACTAACAAAATGCAGAAAGAAGATGAGCTACAAGACAGAGTCCAGGACAAGAACAAGATTTAGTCCCTACCTATGCCTTAAAAATCAACAATGGCAACAAAAAAAAGTAACACGGCTCTGCAATGGCCTTCTAGGATCACTACCAGTCGAAGAGGGTGAGAGAATGAAAGATGGATTGATCAAACGAAGAACTCAATCGGTCATTTCATTCATCGGTCCGATGTACAGCTTCCAAGGAGAAAAAGAAGAATTTACAACTCAACACCATGAATCTCCCACAACTTCCCTCCCTCCTATTTATGGTTGTAACCAACCAACAGAAAAGCAACTAACAAATTCGGTTAAATTGGAATACTTTCCCGCCATCTTTCTTCTTCTCCCTTTCTCTATGTTCTGCATCTTCGCGAATTGCAGCACGTGACAGGCTCTAGAACTACTATAATGAATTTTAGCTCTTGATAACCAAGCAGAAGGAGAAGGAACAACCCTCTCCGGTCCCCTGGTTTGCTTTATAAATTAATCCCAAGTCCAAATCATAGTAGGACAAGAGAATACCCCGAAAAGCTCATGAGATGGAAAAGGAACAAACAAAACTGAATGCAACTGATAACCGCCCTGGTTATTTCACAAAAATTGCAGTGTGTGTGTTGTAATATTTGCATTAGATTTTCAATGGAAGATCATTTAATTCAAGCTGGTCCATGGTATGAACATTAGATATGCCACAATCACATTAGCAACAAGCATTAAAAAAATCTTTACAAACTATCACTCCATCCCATGTTATGTTAATATGAAACAGCTCCTTATTTATATCCATAAATAGATGCTCAAAAATATGCAAACAATATATTTATGCATGAATGGCCTATTCAATGGGACAGTAATCTCAACTATCAGAACATTTGTCCCCTTGTAAAATAATTTTGAATATTGACAAGTTGGAAAACAGATCTTTCCTTCTACAACCCCCAAAATAGGACAAATCCGTGAAGGTCCTGCATCACCATCTGGACACACCATTGCCCGATCTTCGTTGGTACCAAAAATTTTCAATTACAATATGTTGTATATTAAGTAAGCAGAAACAACCCACGTAAAAAATAAATTCTTCACCAAGTATACAACAGGCTTTTGCATGTAAGGCAACCTGAAAAGAATTTAAAATTATCAAGATCCAGCAGCTTATCCAATATCCTGAAAACGAAACATCTTTTCCTTCCTCCAGGCCAATCTTTGACCTGTCAAAGAGAGATCAAACTCCAGTGGCAAATGAATGGGCAGTTTTGTAAGCATGGAGAATATATGTAATGAATTCCCAGAAATCACATGCAGGGAAACAAAAACAAGGAAATCTCAGGAAAATCCTGACTAATGACAGATATAGGGTGTTTGTTATTCAAACGTACTTTCATGTTATTCCATCAAAAACCAGACAATAAACCTCCATCCAATAAGTATTTGGAATATACCTATAGGATGGAAAAACATAGATCGGGTATGAAAAGAGGTATGAAAGCAAATCAATAATAAGGGTAAAGAATTTATCCAAACTAACTACATTTTTCATTTCACAGCACTCGATGCTCAATCTTCAGTTGTTTGTCGTTTGCTACCTCTTCATGCTTTTCTCAAGATCTTCTATTTATTCTTTTCCATGAACTCAATAACCTGGTAGCAATTTTGCCCAGAACAAATGTTAGGATCAACCTTATTTCATTTCCAACCAAGATAAGTGACTGTGCTACAAACAACAATTTGAGCGCTAGATGATACAGTATTATGATAAAGTAAATTTCACAAAATTTTTATGTTTTCAAATAAAAATCAAATATAATTTTCATTATGTTCAAGATTATTTTAGGGCCACCTAACATCAAATTAGCAAAGCGGTCACTAATACACATAAATAACATGGTTTGTGATTGACATGCATTTTCGTAAACAGAAGGAAAAAACAAGTATAAACAGTCACTATGGAAAAATTAAGTTATCACAACTATAAAGACTGGAAAAAAACTAGAGTCCTTAGAGCTATGCCCGTGGTCCCGCATGCGGCATATTTACTCAAAAAAGTAAACAGTAAAGCCAGTTACATGCGAATCCCAGCCTATAACAACAAAAGAAATACCTTCAGCCGTAGCTCCTCAGCAATGACCTCCAAGTCCCTGACAGGATCCTACAGAATCATCTACATGAATAAATGTCCTGGATCTTCAAAGGCCACCTGCATAGTTAGTTCAGATGAGCCGGGAGCTGGGTAAGTAAACACCAGAAAAGGAGGATAGTTGTGCCAAATGAATTCACAAGTTTAATTAATTTGGGGAATTCACTTTTTTTTTTTTTTCTGACTAAAAAAAGTTGTAAACAGGGTAAAGTGCATATATACCAAATCATAAAAGTTGGGCCAATAGCAACTACACAATAGTCAGCATAAGTTTTGTCTTACGTAGCACGTGGAAAGATTCCATCAATCAGCAAGCAACGGATGTGAGAAAGAAAACTGTTTTCCAAGACCTTGGTCACATGATGAGCCCCTACGAAAAACAAGTCCAGCTATAACGTGGATCTCTAAGAAGGCTTGAAACCTAAAAATTAAACATAACTTCCAGTGAAGTCCATGACAACTTAAAAATTCACATCGAAACATAGCTAAAGTCTTCCCTTTCCAGTTTTAGTAGAGGGACATGCCCATCGTGTTGGATAACCAAATTGTACCAACATTCAGCATAGATTGAAAAATGCTGGAACTTAAAGAACGGTCCAACAAAACCATACAATTTTTGCAACTTGTTCCCTAGGACACAAGTGGACTTGAGTCATGACAGTGAGTTTGAACGTATTCTCTCATTCAGTAAAAACCACTCATCGACTCAGATACAGATCCTAAGCCACAAATAAGAGAGATAAAGATTAAAATAAACTATCTTTTCAAAAGACTTCCCAACTCAACATGTGTTCTTATCCAGAGAACTGACTGATTACAATAACTGGATACCTTATGGAAACATAAAAACGCCTTCATCTGAATTCTGATGATACAGAAGTGGTTCCGAAACAACATGGCTCCGCCCTTTGTTTTGATCTCATCATCCCCCAAAGCTCCCATGACCTTCAAGATCACTTTCTTCTATATTTATTTCATTTCACCTCTAAACCTTTCTTGGTGAACTCCCAATGCCATGTCTCCGAGTGTCCCACTCTCCCATCCGTTTGTTAATCCCCCAATTTATCTCCTAATGATCCGTCTCACATAATATCTTCGCACTTTCTATGTCCTCTTTCTGCTCAACTTTCTATTCTATTCCATCTTTCATAGTGCTTCTATAATTAACTCCTACTAATCCCGTACATCCCTTTCATAATATCTAGCAACTCAGTAATCCACTAAATCATATCCGAAATAACACAAATAAACCCCGGGGCTCCAGTCACAAATATGATCGAGACAAATTTAACTGTGGAGCTTGAATAGACCATCGGTAAAAACTTTCATTATTGTTGAAACAACGACAAACCCCAATTAAGAACACAGATTAATTCATTATAAAGAGGAAGAGGGTCAAATAAGAATGAGCTACGAGTAACAATCATATATATTTAACCGATTATAAAGCTGCAATCGAGATGAAGTAAAGGTAATACCTCACTTTTAGGCTTGTATAACTGACAAGAAGCCATTCAAATCGTCTCCATCCAGGAACATTGACACGTGCCTCATTTGGTTCAATGGTACAAAAAAGGGAAATTAATTCAGCTGGAATTGATTAGCTTTGTGGAGCGTATTGAAAGAGAGTAGACCTTCCCCCACATTAGGCAATCCCCACCTGCAACAACACAGAAGTTGCCAATTCTTTCTTCTTTCCGTTACCGATTGTAAAAAATGATAAACGTAAACTAGCCCACCAGGCACAATAACTCGAAAACCAACATGAGGAACTGTAAAAGGACGACGGCAACAAGCAACGCAAATCACCAATTTCATCACAGTCCAATCGAGATGAAACCCACAATAAAACAACATCATTTTGTGAACCTCTGCATGCGCTTTGTTCATTCAGGCCACCACCACGAGGGAAAGCGACCATAACATTCACAAACCAGTCATCGGAACTACAGCCAAGAAAAACGATTCAAGCCAATCCCACATGGGCGTTAAAGTAAAGCAGCTCAAAAACAGCAAACGAACAACCTGTATAACCACATCCCATTAAAACTAGAAAGCACAATCCTTTTCCCTTCCACGCACCATCAAAACAAACAACCCACGTGGGGAATCCAAGAAATACGTCCCATTATTATCCAATCTTTCAATCACGATCATAACTCAATCAACGATTCAATACATGTGTCGCGAGAACGAAATCAGATCGAATCATCGACCCGTACGTTGCCAATCTCGAGGTGAGAAGAGAATCTAGCCGAGGGAATCGGTCCTCTTCCGCGGTGCGTTTACCTCCCCTTGGCAGCCTTCGGATGCATTTCCTTCCACTCTTTCCGATCACTCCGAATACCCTCCGCCTGGACAAATTCGAGGATTTCCTCCCGCGACGCGGCGATACAAAAAAAAATTCCGACAGAAGTAAGGAAGCAAGAGGAAGAAGAGTAACGCTTGGTCTTAAACCCTAACAAAACTTAAAAATTTATTAAACAAAACTAATTATAAAAGTAAATTTTTAAATTTAATCCTTATTAATAATTTGGATCTTTTTAGATTTGTTTGTTATTTTAAATAATCGGTTAACAAGCAGGGCGACGTGTCTGCTTACGTGTATTTTTTTACATTTAAAAAAAAAAACGTCATATGCTTTTCCTTGAATATTTCCACTTTCCCATCCTTCTTCTTTCCTTTTCGTCTTTCCTCTCTAGCTACGGACGACCCGTGCGTATCCCATGGGACTGAGTCACTTCGATGGTTAGGGGAGTACATGATACCACAAGGACCGACTCCATGGTACTATCGTTGCGGAAGAGGACATGTCGCTGCATTCCGACTCCGGGTTCAGAGGAGGTTCGGCGTTTCTCCTCTGCACTTTCTCGTAAAGCGTTCTTTCATCAATTGAGTATCTTGGTGGAATCTCTGAGGAGGGCTCGCCACATCACCGTTTGACAACGACAATGACCCAACGAGTTCCTTCCAGGGATAAGCAGCTTCTCGGTACTTCTCATCGAACCTCCGAGTGTTGGTATTGGTTCTCTTTATCGCTCTTCTTTACATCCTTATCTCGACCGCTGTTCTCGAACGCTACCGTTACTCGTTAGTGCACCTTTCTCACTCGATAGCCGCCAACGCAGGCGAAACCCCACGTCCCGTCCCCCTTCCTGGGCAATAAAATCCCTCGCTCCTCTCGTGACCCCCCGGAGATCAGCCAAGGTGCCGACTCTTCTTGCATTGGGATGGCGTTAGACGCTATCCCCCTCGCGGAGGGCCACAAACCTCCCCGAGCCCACAGCATGGCAGATTGGATGACGTTCGCTGAGGGGGTCCGAGGAGAAATGGGTTAGGCAGACGGCCATCTGGGGAAATTGGTCGCAGAATATCCGACTCCTAAAGGACAGGACCCGTCTCTGGCTCCAGGTAATATCATCTTCGCTGGCGGCTTTGGGATGAGAGTTTCAGGTGGGGTGAGGCTGCTGGTAAGAAGAGAAAGTGACGTGGCCAGGAGTTTTTGAGAAGGGGCGTTATCGGTTTTTATACATGACTGAGAGAGATTTCGTGGATGTACTCCTGGGAAAAATAAAAAAAAGAATTTAAGATACGTCGCTTAAATCTAAAAATTTACCGTGAAAACCGATTAAGAATAAGGCCAAATTAAAATAGGACCGAAATACAAGAATTATTTTAAGAAAAAACGATTTGCTACCTAACATAATGAGGTCAAATATTCGATAGTTTGTCAAAATACAAATAAAATTTATGTTTAAATTTTAAATTTTCTATATATTAATTATTGAAATATTGTGAATTGATCATATTATTTAAAAATTTTAAATAAAAAATGAATTGTCTACTCTGTATTTTTTTAAATAAATACCTACATTTTGTTCACTAACATATATCGCTATCTTTCTAATAAATTGTTGTTGTGGTGTGTGTGTTGTGTGTTGGTGGGTGGGGAGGTTTTATCAATTATATCAAGAACTGGTAGATCGTCCGATCAACCATAAACGCTTTTAACATTTGTAGAAAATAAACGTAGAGTAGTTTCGAAATTTTGAAAATAATTTTTTAAAGTCAAGCCTCAGGTTTAGGAAAGAATTTAGGTTGACCAATCTGGAATTAATATGAATGTGATGGTACCTTGGATAATCGAGTACAATGAGATGAATCCCCAAGACATGATCACTCTCGATCGACAAAGAGAATTGTTATAGGAACAAACTCCCGGGACCCTCTAGATCAGCTCAGTTCGTTCGAGAGAGACACGTTGCTCAGCCTCGATCCTGAGTTTCTGAAGCACTAATCAGCAACCCAAGCATCGTGGAGCTAGCAGGCTATACTCCAGATGCCACTAGGACTTTCCCCATTTGTAGGGCCGGTTCATGCCCTCGTCCGCCAGACACTTCTCTGCTATTTCCCCGAACGATCTGCTCCATCGACTGCAGAGAATCCTTCCCGCCCCCCCGAGATACGGGTCGATAATGGTTTCGAGGGATCGTCTAGTCGTTGCCAACCTCTACATCAAGCCCATTCCGCGAGGTTTATCTGATCTTTCGGGAGCGCTAGGGTCTATAACAGGCCCGACGGCGCACACGACCTCGAACAACACGACCACCAAAGGAGTAGACGTCTGATTTCCCTCCGTCAAACTGCTGGCCGTCGGAAGTATTCTGGGTCTAAATATCCATAGCAGCCCTTCACCGCAGTACTCGACGTGGGGTCGGTTCCAAAGGCAAGGTGCGCCATCTTGGAAAGGCCGAAATCGGACATTTTGGCGACAAAATTTCCTCGTCGAGCATGATATTGGTCGTCTTGACATCAACGATGGATTATTCCCCCATTGGCGCCCGTATGGAGATAATGGAGTCCTCTCGCCGCACCGATACAAACTTCCAGCCGCTGCTTCCAGCTCAATGGCGGCAGATCGTGGCCAAAAAGATGGCTTCTAAGAGTCCCATTCCCCATACACTCATAAACCAAGATCATCTCGTTATTTTCTTCACAAAAACCAATCAAGGACACCAGATGCCGATGCCTGAGCTTTGAGAGCATCTCGATCTCCGTCTCGAATTCAGCCAGGCCTTGCTGGGATTGAGGATGCGCTCGTTTGATAGCAGCAAGGACTCCATCTTCGATTTCTCCTCTGTAGACCTTACCGAAGCCCCCAAATCCGATAACCATGCCTTCGTCGAAATTCTTCGTGGCTGTCTTAATCTCTGCTATGGTAAATCTCCTTCCTATTCTAGCAGATTGCACCGAGCCATTTTGGGGTTTGCGTGCAGTTATCCCCTTGGCATTAGCCATGCTATGTGTGATAGCACCATGAAGGAACAGAGGTCGCCAGCCAGGAGCGTTGCCTTTGTGATCAGCCAAATGCCGTCTTCGTCTTTTGCAAAAGAGAAAGACAAGAGCAGCTATGACTGCGAGAATCACTACAGAAGCAGCACCAACTCCGATAACTGGCCAGAGAGTGATAGCCTTTGATTTTTCATTCGGGGATGAAGGAAAACTAAATCTGTCTAAAGAAGCGAGATTTCCGTCCCGGCTCAACTTAAAGACCTCTAGACCATTTAAGAGAGCGTCGGTTCCCGCAGCACTGGTCGCTGTTTCCGGCCCAAGCTGAATCCACAAGGTGTTGAGTTTCGGAGAAACCGTGTCCATGTAATCCTGATGATAAGCTCTGTTCTTGCCTCCGGCTTGTACATAGATATCATAATTGTCAGCCGCTGTTCTGTTATTCACATAGATCCGGAAATTCCTCTCGTTCGGTCGTTCGTACTGCAGCTCACAGAAATGCAGCCTGACCAAGTAGTCAAAATCAGGATCCACAAACAGTTTCCACGACATGTTGATCCTTTTCTCGAGAACTTGGGCATTGGAAATGGTTTTTGCTGATTCATAAAGGAGGAGGGGGGCTGAAGATGAGTCATTTACTGAAGCATAACTTACATTGGACGAATTCTTAACTTCAGATCCGGCATCTGCATTGATCATGTAGCCGGTATCCCCTTCCCATGTCCTCCAAAGATCCGAGTCATCGCTCGGTTTGATTCCTGGCCCACCAACATCTAACCTGTACAATGTCTCCATCCCTCGCCCGCTCACACTCACAGGTGCCGCATTTCCACCGACCTTGCTAAGGGAGACAGGGAACAACTTATTTACAACGGGGACAACCTCAATCGCATTTATGAATGCAATTGATGCTTCACTGGGCCGAAACTCGATAACAAGTTCTCCAGAACTAACCGAGAGAAAATACTCCTTGATCAGGTACAAAGAATTATTGCCACCCGAGTCCCGCAATCTCGAGTTCCTATTCAAAATCTCATCTCGAATGTTGTATTCTATCATCAACCTCAGCCCATCTGCCACCACCCCAAATCTAGAGTTGTTCATATTGCGCCCATCGAAAGGAAACGGACAAAAATGAAGCCGGAGAAAACAATCCCCCTGGACACCCTGGACAGTGTAATTCGTAGGATTCTCAAAAACTCGAGCCGTTCCATAGAGCGTCCCTTTCGCGGAATCCCCGCTCAATTCCGAACTCACAGCAACCACCCCCGTCGAACTTAAGGTCAGATTACCGTTCCCCGGATTCAAGTCTCCGATCCATCTTCGACCATCAACCACGATACTCGAATTCGCCCCACAGCT
>JARUPY010000007.1:0-142294 GCA_029817715.1 Melastoma dodecandrum
TCATATTAATAAATAAAAAAAAATTGTATATGTTTCGTTGTGATAACTCTGGATACCCAATATTTTTCTTTTGAGATTTAATTGCATATGTACAAAAAAATAATGAGAAATCAAATCAGGAGGAGGAGGAAGGGGGGATCGTTTCTTAACCCCAAATTCTTAGCGGAATTTCTCGTGGACAGGGAGTTGGGGTTCACTTTTTTCCCTCTGCAAATCAACCGATGTGGGAACGGGGTAGCTTTCCCCGATTTCTTCCTTTACGCCGTAGCCTGCGAGCAACCGTGGCCGCTGGTCGCCGCGAGGAAGGACGGCTAAACCCCGGCAGAGTCAGCTCAGAGCAGGAAGGGTGGGCGCCAAGGAAGAGGGAAGTCCTCGGCTCGAAGGGCTCGCAACTGCTCAAGTACGTTTCACCCCTTTTCTTTCTGTCCTCCTTGCCTTGAGTTGCCCTGCTGTCGTTTGATGTGTGAACTTTGTCCATGGGTTTAGCTTGTGTCCATGTACTCTGTTACGTCCTTGGTTTGATTTTGTGCCCTGAAGAACCCTTATTGTTGCTTGAATCATGGCTACAGTGGGTGAGTGTTTGTCTGACTCTGACGAAATGAGGGAAGTTGAGCCATACGATTCTTGTGTTCGGTTGGTTGGATTTCGAGGTGGATCTTTAAGAGTAATTGAGTGATTCTTTTCTGGGTTCTTCCATCGTACAATGGTTCATGTCTTTGGACGTCAAGTTCCTAGGAAATGGTATTCCTTTTTATTAGGTTCAGCCTTTTACGTGGTTCCTAATTTCTATTTTAATCCTCATGATGTTTCATGTTGAACTAGTCGGTATGTTTCTACTTATGGTGTAGTTAGGACAGCTTTAGAATTTCATTGGTTTGTTTCCCTCTTACTCTTTCTTCTAGCATGTTCGATTGCCTTGTTGCAGTTTGGGTTCCTGGGTCAGTTAGTTTGGGATTTGGGAATTGTTTAGAGGATATGTTATTAAGCCAGTGATTCCACCCCAGTCCATTATGGAGTCGATGATTCCCATTAGTTCATTCTGTGGCTGCTGGGATATCCTCGAGATTACGCAATTTGATGGAGGGATGTGATTGATTTCCTATGCTGTGGTTGTAGCAGTTTCATCCCTTCCCTCTTGTTCCCGGAGTTGCTTGTGAAAATGTTGACTGGAAATTTCCATGTGGATTGACGTTGTGAAGGCGGCGTGCTCTTGCGAGTGTGGAAGTGCGAACCTGTTGGAGTTGGTTACGCTGCTTCTTTCCCAAGTGTGTTGCCCTTGTTTTTTCTGTCGAGGATGAAGATCGCTCTGTTAATGGCATGGAGAGGTTGGGATGATTCGTTTTATGAATGGAAAAGTGATACAAGAAAAAGGAGGGAAGCAGTAGAGGAGGGAGTAGGCACCGGGAAGTGGCGTCGGGAGTTGGAATGCAAGAAGGAAACCTAGTAGTGAATGACCCGTTGATGCAACGGACGCTAGAAGGGTGGGTTTGGGCTTGTCGGAGCAGAAGGAGGGGCTGGGCTCTAATGATGGGGAGGGGCTCGGTCTTGGATAATCGAAGGAAGGGGATAATGAGAATTAAGGAGAAGTGATGGAAATTTGAAGAAAAAAAGAAAAAGAGGAAAGAGGATTATTTGTGAGAAGGGGAAGTTGTCAACAAACTACTCCAGCAACAAGAAATCGTCTGTTGGCTGGGGGGGCGCGGATGGGATAAAAGGTGGTGGACTGAAGAAAGAGAAAGAAAACAAGAAGAATGATGCTATTTTTCGTGGGGAGACAGCATGGAGGGAGAAGTTGGAGACGACGATGAAAGATGGAGAAGTTAGGGGTGGAAGCCAATCAGATGATGGTCGTAACCTGAAAAGGAAGGGTTAAATCTGAGTAGCTCTGGACTGTAGTTTTCTGTTTAGTTTGTATGGAATTTATGATGTTTTTTTCTGCAATGTTGAGTGGAGTGTAATGGGGATACAGCTTCGTCTAAAGAGTTTTTTTCTAGTCATTTTCCACGTATCAACCTGGTATCAAGGAGCGCGAAGAGCACGATTCCCATATTGTGTTATAGCCCTGTGGCTGATTTTTACTCGATCCTGAAACAATATTTGATGGAATCGGATTCTGTAAAAGAAATGTCTTTGCAGGAACTTCTCAGGTGGTTTTGTATCGGTAATTGGGGAGAGCAATTTGCAAGACTGTCAGTCGAAGAATGGATAATTTGGAGAGAAAAAAAGCCGTGAGAAACAGAGGGAGATTTCAGAAGAGGTAGTGTTCAAGGGAGGTAGACTGGATTATTATAGTCCCCAGGGCCGACGATCGGCATTAACAAGACATGTTATAAGTGTTTGAGTTCCCACCCTTTTGTACTGGGAAACAATGTGGCAGGTAAATGGGTTTTTCAAATGCGAAACGTTTTTTCGAGCTAGATGAGACAACCCGTTGACATGAGGGTAAGCGTGGGCGTCAAATCCCGTTTGAATATGGCCCCCGCCATAGAGTGGCATTACGCCTTCATACGAAATGAAATGAGGGAAACTGAATGGACGATTAGCTTGGGCAGAATATTCAGCAGGAATGTTGCTGAGATTTGGGTACCTAAATGAATTGTCCGAGACCCAATGTGTTTGATGCTTAAGGAATTGAAAGAGGGAATGGAGCTATTCTGAATATGTACGAAGACTTTGTTTCGTTGGTGACAAGAGTGGAAAGCTGTTCCCTCCTACGAAGACCAGCGTACGCTATGATCATTGGAGGACTTAAGAGGGAAAATAGGAGATTGATGACTAGCGTTTAATCCTAGAACACTCCAAGCACGCTATCGTCCTGGGAAAAACATTAACTAGTGAGGATGAAGGAAGCAAAAGGGAAGGATTGGCTAGAGGTAATAGTATTGGAAGCAATGGACAAGGCCCACCTTCGGGTCAAACCAGAGGAATGTTGGGCCTCACCAGGAAATAGAGTCAACCAGCGGTGCTGGGCCATGGGATAATAGACCGCCTATTGTAAATGAGGGTAAAGGATCAGGGATGCGGGAGCTGGAAGCAGACCCTTAACGTACCAACCCCCTCATAAGAGACTCACCCCGGCAGAGATTGAAGATAAAAAAGATTGATGGGACTTTGTTTATTGGGTGTGACGAGAAAATAATACGTTTTATTTAATCATAAAATGCAATAAGCCGAATGATGTATGCTATTATGATTAGGAAGATGAAGAAGACAGTCAGGAGACGGGGGAAGAACTGGGATTGGAAGGAAAGTTTCTAGCAGGCCAAATAAAAATATTCTGGTCACGCTTGCTTACTTTCCAGAGGTGAGTAGGAGAATCTAAAAAGGCAGGGGTATGAGAAAATAGAGGAGAAGAAAGGAAGGGGTACCAGTAATTTCATTACATGCCCTGCATGGAGTGCGCCTTGTCTCTCCAAGAACAAAAACAATGAAGGGTAATTGTGAAGCAATAAAAAGAATGAATGGTTAACAATATTTAATCGACTGTCCGGAAGGTGCCCTTAATCTTGCATTTATAATGTGGGTGTAGCTAAAGCAGAATTGGATGCAGAAACAGAGTCCACATACATGGCAGGAAGGTCCATGGTGGCTAGGTCCTGTAAATGGTCCGGTTTCCGGATTGAGTATTGTGTAAAAAATTTTGTACCCGAATAAACCATTGTTATCGGGTTTCCTAACTTTCGACACCAAACCTTTAACCCAAACCAAAATAATTTTTTTTTTAAAACCGAACCGGATTTTTTGGGGTCGTTTTGGTTCAGGCAGGTTCGGTTTCAGGATACCGATAAAAAAATCATAAAACCATAAATTCATTTTTATAAAAATTTTGACTTATAAATTCTGAAGTTTCATAAAAATTTTGACAGTACAATAGTTTCCCAAGATTTAGAAAACAAAGAAGAATTGGTTACTTATAAAAAGTCCTGAATTTCATGTAACTTTGAAATTTCACGGGTTTAGAATTTAGGATTAGGGACCTTAAACGTGAGGGGAGGAAAGAACCTTATATAACGAACCTAACACTCTCGAATGTCTTATAATGACATTCATCAGTTTTCCCTTTAACCCATCTTTAACAATCAATACTAAAAAATGTCCGAGAGCAATTCATCTCATATGAAAGATATTCACCTTTCAAAATACGTTGAATCTCGAGTGGTTGAGAAATACCTTCATTTCAATATATTGAATACAAAGATCATTCGAGCTGAGCAATAATCCAACAGTTAAAAACAAAAGAATTTTGACTAATACCCCCAACTAGCCCAAACATGAATTCAATAGCGTTTACCCAATTATCTTCTCCGACGAATGACCAGAAATCGGACCGAAAAAATTTTAATAATATTCTTTGGTAAAAATCCAAAACATGCTTCACAATAAAATATGAGCACACGACTCAAACACCATATACATTTACTACACTTTTCTGTGACATGACTTCCCATATATCTTAGGTTTTGTAAGAGACTAAACCCTCATTGTATGGCATTTTCACGAAAAATATATCTTTTACAACTTTCATCTTATCGTTTTGAATCCGAATAAATATTTGATAAATGTCATTTTGTTCAAGAATTATTCTTTCCCTCAATGAGAGTTATAAATTCAAGTTTCGCTACACTGAAGGCCATTAAAGATGTCTACAAAATCTACTTCAATTCTCTACGATCGCTTAAAAAGTCAATTTCATCCAATATTAAACAACACTAAAAGAGCAAGGCTTCTTCTCCTTTGCATTTTCTGAGGTCAAAACAACTTCCATATTTTATTATTTAGACAGAACTTATTTATTAGATGGCAAAGCGTATGCCCTAGTACCGACTTATTTTCCTTTCTATTATTAGTTGTTTCTTCCATTACATCTACACAAGACATGCGTGCATGAAAGCTCGTGCTAGCTTCCACAATTAGCGTACGTATATTGCACAAAAATCTCTTTTGAGAACAGTAATAACCGACATTTCAGCCCACGCTGATTAGTATTATCTTCATCAAGCAGCAATGTAAAATATACTCCAAATGTTCCCCTAACACAAACTACCTATTTTTCTTTACTCTTTAGATACAGACAACACTGGTTTGCCTTGTTCCAAAGAGTAATAATTGGGATTCGAATTATGGCGACCGCGAAGAGCAGGGTTTACAAGTAGAGCACAGACACCACGGCATCCATCCAAACACCTCACCAATGTCGAATTGATTCTTCTACATTCGACATAACTACAAACATAACAATTATTCACAAATACCAAATTTAAAATAGAATCTCAGATCAAAAGATGACCTAATCAAAACGCGGTGAAAATACTATCTTCTGGCGTATGTCGTTCTTCGCGTCACCTTGATCACGACTTCCAATGGAGTGATTCTTTTTTCGAAACTTAATGGACTAATCGAGAAAACTTGAAGCGAAAATTGGTATCGAGACTGAAATTAACGAAAAAGTAGGGTAGTGCTGTAGGAGCTTAGGCATGCACCAAAGTGAGGAGAACGCGGCGGAGAGACGGAAACGGATGAAATACAAATTACAATAGAGTCTTAATTCTCCCATTTATATAGCTTCATTCACTTACAATAACAAACACATAAACTCTCCTTGGATTAAATGGAATGGTTTTTTCTTTCAAACCCGAACCCAACTTAAAACTGATCAATTGATAACAAAATACCGACAAAAAAAAAACAAACCGAAACCTAGACCATAAATCATCAAATAAGTAAACAGCCACAACCAAAGCAATAATATTAAACAAAACAAAAAATCTCAAATTATCGATTTGGTCCTTTTCAGGTTTCGATATACAGTTACTATCTACGGAACAATCGGGTTAATCGGATTTTATTTCTTCCACCGACCTATAATGGGTGCAAAACGATAGGAACACCTAAGTGTGCAATCAGAGTTAGCTTGTCACAATTGATCACAGTTGAGTTATTTCTGAGATTAACATATGGGAAAACTAATGCAGGAAGAGAAGCCAATCAGGCGCAAGAATTGTTCTCAACATAATGCTCCGATTAAGGCACTGCACGAACTTAACATCTGAGTGATAGAGTGGGGTCTGTAGCGCTTCATTCGGCGAGCGAACATGGTGTCGTGTGGGAATTTTTTCCAAAATTGACACATGACTTACCAATGGGTCGACGGCCGTAAAGAGAGAGTGCGAGAGCATACTTACTGATAGCACGAGATGAAGGAGCTACGAGGGTAACTGACCGGAGCCTTTACAGTGGATGCTTATAAGGATGTACCTGTAGACATTGCTGAATCAATGTCGCCAACAACAAACGTTTATCAGAGGACAAATCAACAGAAAAGAATCAGATAATGTTTTCCAATACCTGCAATCCAAATTCAGGTAAAGTGTTGAACTAGACAGATTTTTACCTAAGCGGAGTTTGAGAGCACCAGTAGCCTTAACCACCTACAATCAACAACACACAAATGAAAAAAGTCACAACACATTAAAAAAAAGCAACAAACACAATAGACAAGGAGAGCACGATCAACCGCATCCCATTAGCAAGAGGGAAGTGCAAGCGTTTAGAATCTTCAACACTACACAATACTCACTAGGAGTACTACAGGAAAGATATCATAGAAAACAGGCATATGCACAACAAGTATGGCGATTTCCCTAAAACCCAGCGGGTCATATTCTGACCATAATACCCTAAAGGTTCTCCTGTTGAAGTACCCCTAAGAATCATGCACCTCGGTGGTGTCTTGCGTTAAAGACAAGAAGGAATATGCAATGCTGTCTCTTTGGTACTCGCGCGTACTCATCTACAGGATGCTTAACCAACGGAGACTAATAACAAGGATAACGTTTTCCAATCTCCAGTTGATTGAGTAATTATTATATGGACAATACACACGGTAAATCGGCTTATCTATTTTCTAAGTTGGACCTTACATTCGGGATAACACCAAATAAGGATGCAAGTTGCAGACGTACCACAATAACGCGCCTTTTCAAATACTCCCTCGAATCGTCAAATTACGATTATTTTCTAGAGTTATGCCATTTTGGGATAACCAAATGAGTCAGCCTCTCACACTCTTGTCAGAGTCTCAATGATACGAGGTATTTTCCTACGACCACTACATATATGCATTGCTGACAAATTTAATGCCTTGTCTTCTTTGATGATATATTGGTGTATAGCTCAACCCGTGGAAGAGGCATATTCTCCATCTGTCGAGTGGTGTTGGAACTATTACAAGAAGGAACAGTTTGTTTGCGAAGCTCAGCAACATGCTCTTTTGCAAAACAAAAGAGTGGAGTACTTAGGTGTCGCTTCATAGACGTGAGGGTGGTGATAAACCGACCCAAGGAAGTTGGGGGCAATACAGAGTTGGCCTGTCCCTACGAATCTTAAACTATTACGGGGGGATTCTAAGGCCTAACAGGGTATTACACCAAGATTATGTAAGATGGTATGGGACACTTAGTAAAACCATTGAACCATCTATTAAAGAAGGACTCTTTCAAATGGACTGCCGAAGCTCAAGTTGCTTTTTCTCAGCTGAAAGAGTGCAAATGATAACTACCGCCAACTCTGGCACTTCCTGATTTCAACCAACATTTGGTGGTGGAGACCTGATTCAAGTCACATGCGTAAAAGGTTGGTGGTACAAGAAAGCAAAAGTGCCGACCTAATTGCTTTTAATTAGTGAAGCAATTGGCTCCGAAGCATTTGAGAATTGTCAATCTATGAAAAAGAAATGTTATCAATTGATCAATGGCGGATGGAGAAATGGCGACATAATCTTTATCGGGAGCTATTCTTCTAATCAAAACCGATCATCAGAGAACCTAAAGTTTCTATTGGAGTAGAAATTGCAACAACGAAATGCAATTTAGGTGGCTGACCAAGCTCTTGGGGTATTGATTAATGAACAACAGTTATAAAAAGAGAAAGGAGATATGTAGTTAGCGCGACCCGCCCTATCTCGACTTCCAACAGGGGCAGAAACAAATGTCTATAATGGGTTGAAATTGCATCAGGGATCTCTACTAGAAGCTATATGGTGTAGCTGGCAAACGAGACCATTATTAACAACAGGTAATCAACGGGTACAAGAAGTGACGACACGTCAGTTTTTGATTTCACACAAGGGTTACTATTGCGAAGGGGGAAACTGTGTGCTAGGCGATGGACAAGGAGCAACGCAACCAAATCATTAAAGACTTTTCACATCCTCTGTCACGGGTGTTCATCTCGAAGATCTCCCATCCTGAACTACAAAGATGCATCGACTCAGCTTCATTCTGATCCCTATACTGGAAAAAGACTAGCACAACCAGGGACTTTTCGCAACGTATTTATAAAAGCCTATCTCAATATGACCAACGATTGCCAAATTATAGAGCGACCCTTAGCACAGCCTATCACCTAGAATTAATTTAAGCAAAACCCTTGCCCATCATTCCCTTCGTAAATGCTGAGACGGAAATACACTATCAATGGATTAGTTAGTAATATTGCTGGGGACTAGCCATCCAATTCCAATTGGCGATAGAAGAGAAGTTTATTGCGTTACGTGGTTGGAATAGGATAACCATAAATTTACTCCTCACTATCTCATGCCCTCTCCATCATCCCAAGTACAGCATTTAAGTGCTGCGCTGGAAACTCTTTCCTAAACCACCTTGTGAGACTCTAACAAACTCAACAGAACTGACTAGCCACCATAGACAGACTTTCTTTCACAACAAGTCGACAGAGACAGTATCTTGTCCTTAGTGATCTTCTGGCAAGAAACTATTAGTCAGGCTACACACAGGAGTGCGGAGATCCTTTAAGCGTTGCGTCTAACGGCTTACCAACCTCAAACGTAGGATACAAATCAACGGAAGCGATCATTAATAGAAGGTTGTTTGTCGAAACCTATTTGAGGTGTCTATGTGTGCCCGACTGATCCTATCTCAACTTGAGTAAGTGGGTCCTGCCATTTAGCAGAATGGAGAGCGAGTACAAACACCAAAGACATCACTCTACTTATCACAGTAGAAGACCTTATAGTCTCCTTATATCACGCTTTGATACGGACTATGAAACCCTCCTATCTCTATCTACTCCCCATATAGGCAGCAGGTACCCTCAATTCCACAAGGATAGTCGACTCAGACGAAACATTACTAACGAGAAGAGGAAATGATATTCAACGAGCCTCAAAGTATCCATCTCCACCGAGCATCAGTATCAGCATGCAGTCAATTAGACTACCAATCAGAAAAAGTCTCGGCACAAGACAGCATTCTCGCGGTGGGGGATTGCAGTTCACATGTTAAAATGACGTTTGCAGCCACACAAACAGAATTTAAGAGGCGTGGAATGGCAGACTATACGTGTAACAGAACTATATACCCGTAGTATTAACATTGTCACCATATCAGATCCATCGAGCAAAATAACTGGTGTCAAGTCTGCTCTACTAACATTCGGGGACTTCTACCCAGCTACAGCACCAGATCTCAAGAAATCAACAACATCTCTACCAATGTATCCTCTCACTTAGAAAACAAGCAGCTGCGGTTAAGGCGTGCAGCTTACCTCTCACACATTTGCCGACTCCTTCACTCACCGAAGCTCCAGCTCCTAAGGAAACGCTTTTTGCAACGGAAGATGAGTTAAAGACAGTAAATCAGATTTCGCGACCCACAGGTCCTTGTCAAATTGCTGAATAACACCGGAAAGGGGAGGCAACACACATATGGCAAATAGTCCTGTACGACCATTGTCAGACAGCAATATCCTGGCATCAAACCCTTGATGGACAAGGGTGATTTCGAGAGGAGGGCATTGATACAAAGAAAAAGGAGGAAGCAGTAGAAGGAGGGAGTAGCGCGGGAGAAGGAATGCAAGAAGGAACCCTAGTAGGAATGAACCGTTGATGCAACGGACATGAGAAGGGGGGGTTTTGGGCTTGTCGGAGCAGAAGGAGGGGCTGTGGCTCGAATGATGGGAGGGGCTCGGTCTTGGAATCGAAGGAAGGGATAAGAGAATTAAGGAGAAGGATGAAATTGAAGAAAAAAAGAAAAAGAGGAAGGATTATTGCGAGAAGAAGGGGAAGTTTGTCCAACAAACTCCAGCAACAGAATCGTCTGTTGCTGAGATTCTGTTGCTGAGCATGGATGAGATAAAAGGTAGTGACTGAAGAAAGAGAAAAACAAGAAGAATGAAGATATTTTCTGGGAAAAAGCAGAAGTTGGAGACTACGATGAAGATGGAGGGTTAGGGGTGGAGCATCAGATATGGTCGTAAAGCTGAAAAGGATGGTTAATTGAGTAGCTTTGACTGTTTTTCTGTTTAGTTTGATGAACTTATGATGTTTTTCTAGAGTTGAGTGGAGTTAATGGGATTCAGCTTCGCTAAAGAGTTTTTCTAGTCATTTTCACATATCAAAAAGAAACGGAGTTTTGTTCGAAGATGCCGAACCAGGGTCTTCGGAGGAGGATGTTGGTTACGTAACGGGTGATTGGGAGAGAACGGTGACACGAGTTGATCGGGACAGAGCCGAACTCCGCCCCCGGGGTGGCGCGGGTTCCACTTGGACGGTGGGGGAGTTCGGTCGTTCTGTTCCGTGCCTGACTTCGGAACGATCTCGCATCATGTTGAGGTAGTGGAGGCTATTTCGGATAGCCGTTACCCTGCGTTATAATTCAATCTTCTGCCGCGATGAGACCCTGGTTGAGTGTGTGGTTCTTTTCGTCATTGTTGCGTGGTGAAAATTGTTGATTACCCGATTGTGATGTCGGAGGAGTATGGGGAAGCGACGACCACTCCCGGTCGTGCCTGCTGCCGTTAACCCGGGCGATCCCGGAAGAGGGTTTGGGGACGCACTTCGGTGGTCCTCGTACCGTTACGAAGTGTTGATATTGATGGAAAGAGAGGTTTGAGGGAGTCGATACCGTTTATGATTATTCTTGCTACTGAATAGCTTGACGGTTTGTTATATTGTTTTATCATGATGAATGCAGCGCGGATCTTAATGGTATCTATTTTTCCGGTGTCCACTCCGAGAATGCTGTGCATAATGATTTTTAAAGATGTTACGTTAGGGTTGTATAGAGGGTCTCATTGTTTTCCGCTTGTGCATGGGTGGAACTTACTCAGCGAATTATCGCTGACCCTAATTGGGGAATTTTTTTTTAGTTGTGCAGAGATATGAGAAAAAGAATACACGTGGCGAAGCTTAACAGATTGGTCGAAGGTTTACAACGCGGTGATCGTTTTCCGTTGTTTGACACAGGTCAACCTCGGGTTGAATCTTCTAATTAAAGTTGAAAAATTTTATAGGTCGTTTCAGTGGCCCTCTGACGACCTTTCAGAGCAGTGAAGGACGAATTAGAGCCGGTATCTGGGATACTAATGTGGTCGGGTTTATATATACCACACATCATACCAATTGATTGGCCCCGAAGATCAGCGTGATTGTGTTCTTCAACAAAAGGCACATCGAGCGCAACTAGAAGACGTCATGTTCGATTACCGTCAAAGGCGTCGTAGACTCGATGGGCGTGTTCATGGACGTATGCATTGGGTGGCCCGGGTCAATGTTCTGAGGATGTCGTTCTGGAGAAGTCCATCGTGTCCCACAGGCGCGTGGAAGGCTAAAGGGTGAATGGATTCTGGGGAATTCTAGGTACCCGTCCTCGATTTGTCGCTTGTTCCTTACACCCAACAACACTTGATATGGACACAACACACAATCAGTGAGAAGATTTGGAATGGAGTCCTCTGTTGAAGAGGACAGCGATTAAGCTCCACGACTTGCCCGTCGTGCTATGAGCATGATGCGTATTGCATAAAATATGCGAGATGAGAGGCGATGCGATGGAAGAGAAGCTGAAATTTGAGTCGTGGACGACAAGATAATTCATGAGGTTGGTTTGAGATCTGCTAGCTTGATGAAGACTAAGTATTCAATCGCAACATGTTGCATGGCAGTAAGTGCTTTCTTATATTGATTTTTGCATTTTGTCCGGTTAAATTATCAAATTTATTATAAACTGTTGTATTTTTTCGGTTATCCTATAATTTGAAAAATATTTTATGTAAACGACATAATACACCAAATACCCTATACGTCATCGTCACATCGTACTCCTAATAAGGACTAACTGAGGATATAATGAAAATAAGGTTTTCAAACAATGGGATAAATTAGACAAAATTTCAAACTGTACAATAAATTGATAATTTGGCCTTTTTACAATTGGTTACTAGTTAAATTTAACTTAAAAAATATCAATATATAAGTTATATGTGACCAATAAGTTAGAATACTTTTCGTCATGGCAAAGGGTAGTAAAGTGATTTTTAACGTATAAGTATTTTAATCTAAAGTAAGATTAATTATGGCAGTGAACTTAAAGAAAACGTTGTAGAGGCCACTTCTAGTCAGGAAAAAATTTATTTTCAGTTTTACCATATTTTGAAAATTTTCTCGAAGTGATAAGATTTGATCACATTTTCTTTTATAATGATTTGATTAAGCCATGTGCCCATTTTTAAAACTAGATTTTTCTAATAAATAATTTTTTTTGTTTTAATAAAGTGTCTTACTTATCTTTTGAGTTTTCTCTGAAGTGCTTTTAATTCCCGTAATGTGAGAATTCATATTAATAAATAAAAAAATGTATATGTTTAGTTGTGATAACTCTTATACCAATATTTTTCTTTTAAGGTTTTTATCTATTCAATTTCATTTCTTACTAGTAACTAATTATCTGGATTTATTTCCCAACAAAATAAATCCAGATAACGTGGAAAATAAATTCAGATATTGATCCATTCGTATCTTTAATAAATATTGGTTGTTCTCATAAACAACCAGCCTCTTCCGAAAAATATCAAAGGCAGTCTAATTAACTTCAAGAACAAGCGCTTACTCTAGTGCTGACCTCTATCAAGCTTGTGATCCAGGCCTATTGAAATCCGGCATTCACCATCATTTGACATGTGCTTTGTGCTCACCGTAATGGCTATATTGTCATCCATACGAGTATCAACATGTTCGGTGAAGCGCAGTTGTGGATCCGTAATGTCCCTGATCTTGTCACTATTTTGTCCGGGGGCCATGGCAGTATCCGCAACTGTCTGAATTAATATACAATGTAATAAAAAAAGGGTTAAGAATTTGCAAAATGTTCGACATAGAAGCTGGCGCCGCAGGTTGGGAAGTGCATCCACTTTTTATGACATGAAATTCAAACCCTACGTACGGACCACTTCTCCCCCAACATTGATATATGAAACTACCACTTCACAAATATGAAACTATCCCCCCCCCCCAATTCAGTTCAGTCAAACCCTTTCCTCAGACAGACAGACAGACAATTTGTGGAAATGCAGAGAGGTTGAGTTGTGGAGGAGGTGCTTTTCCTTTTTCATTGGTTCACAAGGAAGACAAAATCATTGCGTTTCGACAATAAGGACAACAATTTGCGGCATTGTCTATAAAGAGCAAACAAAATTCCTGACCCCCATATGGTAACAATCATATAGTCCACACTCCCCACCTAAAAGCAGCAATGTGCACACACAAGTAAAGCACGAAAGAAAAATAATAAAACACCGTAAAAAGATCATCCAGATGACGGAAGAGGTTCATTGTCTATGGACGTGATTCATAAGTGTTTTGGACCAAAAAAAAAAAAAGATAACATCTAATACATCCAAAAACTCCTAATATTTTTAAAAATTATTTCATTTTCACCAAACACGAAAATCTTTTATGATTTTTTCCGGTAGAAATAAAAATTAATCCATACTTCTTTTCAAATAAAAAATATATACTTTCTGCATAAAAAAACAACCATAATAACTAGAATCTTTTTGAAACTTTCAATAAAAGACATATTATACTTTTATAAGTTTTTCAATAGGAAAAGTTGTAATTAGGTAAAAAAAAAAGTTTCACTAAAGATATGAAATTTTCATTAAATGCAAAAGTAAAATACAATACGGACAAATTTAGACCCCCATATAAATACCTTGCATCAAACTTATTTCCAAATCACCAAATCAGATAAACTAAATAAAAAACAAATCGAAGGCAGGATGAGTTACAAGACCACACCATTGGCTCTGGCGGTTGTGATTGTTGTGCTCTTCGCCGCCATGATAACACCGAACAATGCACAGAAGGGCCACGTTCCGTCACCAGGGAATGGTTGCACGTACACGCCGGGCCAGGGTGGGCCTCCGTGCATCAACTCGAGGAAGTTTGTTGTTGGGCGTGATGCTGAAAATGATCACCGTATGGTCCAGGGGAACGTCGTGGCTCCTCCACTTCCGCGAGACTCGAAACTTCATGAGGAGGATGGTGGGGCTGAGGGGATGAAGGGTTAGTGTGTGCACCTTTGTACCAAGGGACTTTATTGTATTTGGGTATAAATAATTAATAAAGACGAGTATTTGTCCTTGATTATTTTACTTTTCTACTCGTGAAATTATTAATGATAAAATCTCACAAATTAATGAGTATATTGATATGAAATAGTCCTTAATTAGATGTCTAGAGGGGACATGGATATCTAGGTCATCGGTAAGTATAGTTAAGGTCAAAATAAACCGAGGGAAAGTATATCCAAGTTATACTTATGGTACCCTGAGATATTGGGGATATTGGACACGATCCGCTTTAGGTGATACCACATATTAAACATCATTGGTCAATACTCTTTATGAACGAGTGTAAATAAACTCTTGACTTGTAACCTTCATTTATTCTATGTATGGAATTCACGTATTTTGACGTCGTTAAAAGCTGTCTTTAATAGGTTTGAGATTAATACGGTTGTTGGGTGTGTGACAAACCACGGAGAGAATAGTGTTGAGTTAATATATAGAATCCATAGCTCTTTTGGATTATATAGTTGACATCCTGACCTCTTGATAGATATATTAATGACTTTAAAAACTATGGCCATGGCAGGAATATTTTACATTCAAGTGAGTCTATTATATCTTGGTAATCAAATAAAACAATTAATTTGGTGAAGATGTGTTTTGCGCCAAACTAATTAGGATGTCGATTAAATGAAGAGATTGAATTACACAGTAATCGATTCATAGTGTTTGTGGTTCATGACTATTACTCTTTCACGTTTGATGGCTAAAAATCGTTTTTAGACGATTACCTTATTTTGCATATGAACTTATACTACCTTTGTATATAAAATCTAGACGGTCGCACACAATAACATTACCCTCGACGAGGCGCACGCATATGAAACAACGTCGCAATTGTTCGCATTTATGGACTAAAATATCTGGACAAACAGAACTCGTATAACTAACTAATTACAAAGAGATGACCACAAAACCTTGCCCAAGGCACTACGTTAAATGCTAAAATCAAAAAAAGAACAACGACAATTGTTTTTTTTTTATAAATTTTGGCCTTTGTTTTGTGGCTTCCATTTTCATTATAAAATTTGGAAGATGTATTTTAAATTTGATAATTCGAATACCCTATCACCCTCTTGCTATCAAATCAATTTCTTGATTATAAAATGTCTTTCTTTGAACCTAAAAAAGAATTTACGGAAAATAGGCATACCATCCTGCTAGTATTGGCTAGAGATGCTCGTGAAGCTGGACGAGGCTGCAGAGGAGGACCTGTGATGATTCGAGACGAATCGCAGAAAGAAGGTGTGGTTGTGTTGGGTTGTTTCCCAACCTGCATGGTCGCCGTAAGAAGTATAAGGCAAGCGCGAGGGCGATAGGGGAGATGTCGCGTGCGGCAGGGTTGAGGAGAAGGAAAACAATAAGGGTGGAGGTGGGGGCAGAGGCAAGTCGGGAATAGCTACTTGTCATGAGTTGGTCCTCAAGGTCTGCTCTGCGATTAGGATGGTGTCGATGCCATAATATTAGCAGTGGCTGTAACGATCCAAAAATGTAGTTATAATTAAAGAAAATAATTAGAAATCAAATCAGGAGGAGGAGGAAGGGGGGATCGTTCTTAACCCCAAAACTTAGCGGAGAAGTCTCGTGGACAGGGAGTTGGGGTTCACATTTTCCCTCTGCAAATCAACCGATGAGGGAACGGGGCAGCTTTCCCCGATTTCTCCTTTACGCCTTAGACTGCGAGCAACCGTGGCCGCTGTCGCCGCGAGAAGGGCGGCTAAACCCCGGAAGAGGAAGCGCAGAGCAGGAACCGTGGACGCCAAGGAAGAGGGAAGTCCTCGGCTGGAAGGGCTCGCAACGGCTCAGTACGTTTCACCCCTTTTCTTTCTGTCCTCCTTGCCTTGAGTTGCCCTGCTGTCGTTTGATGTGTGAAACTTTGTCCATGGGTTTGCTTGGGTCCATGCTCTGTTACGTCCTTGGTTTGATTTTGTGCCCTGAGAACCTTATTGATGCTTGAATCTTGGCTACCGTGGGAGTGTTTGTCTGACTCTGAAATGAGGGAAGTTGAGCCATACGATTCCTGTGTTCGGTTGTTGGGATTTCGAGGTGATCGTCAAGAGTAATTGAGTGATTCTTTTCTGGGTTCTTCCATCGTACAATGGTTCAAGTCTTTGGACGTCAGTTCCTAGGAAATGGTATTCCTTTTATTAGGTTTCAGCCTTTTACGTGGTTCCTAATTTCTATTTTAATCCTCATGATGTTTCATGTTGAACTAGTCGGTATGTTTCTACTTCTGGTGTAGTTAGGACAGCTTTAGATTCCTTGGTTGTTTCCCTCTTTTGCCTTTCTTCTTGCAAGTTCGATTGCCTTGTTGCAGTTTGGGTTCCTGGGTCAGTTAGTTTGGGATTTGGAATTGTTTAGAGGATATGTTATTAGCCAGTGATTCCACCCCAGTCCATTATGGAGTCGATGATTCCCATTAGTTCATTCTGTGGCTGCTGGGATATCCTCGAGATTACGCAATATGATGGAGGGATGAGATTGAATTCCTATGCTGTGTTTGGTTGGAGAAGTGTCTATTCTGATTTAGAATACGATGGGACACATGAAATATATCCACTATGTTCTGGGGGTTGTTAGAAATTCCCTTGCTGGTTTGATTGTGAATGCCACTGTTGTCCTCCGTAGTAGAGATAGAAATGAAATATAGCATTTGAGAACTGTCAGTCTCTTTGCGCCTACAGTTTGTGTGTCAACTCGGGACGTCTCTTGTTTTCTCCTCCTCGATCTTGGTTGTGTCGCCATTGTCGTTACCGGGGTGTTTTGCTGATGTCGTGGCCGAGGAACAGATTTATTTGTTTATCGGGGTGGTTGCTTTGCGTGCTTGATTTCGTTGCGTTGCTGCACTTGGAAACTCGCCTGGAATCTCGGCCTCCATGGTTGTACAGTTTCATCCCTTCCCTCTTGTTCCCGGAGTTGCTTGTGAAAATGTTGCGGGAAATTCCTGTGGATTGAGTTGTGAATGCGGCGTGCTCTTGCGAGTGTGGAAGTGCGAACTGTTGGAGTTGGTTACGCTGCTTCTTACCCAAGTGTGTTGCCTTGTTTTTCTGTCGACGATGAGATCGCTCTGTCAATGGCATGAGAGGTTGGGATGATTCGTTTTATGAATGGAAAAGAAACGGGGTTCGGGATGCCGAACCAGGGTCTTCGGAGGAGGATGTTGGTTACGTAACGGGTGATTGGGAGAGAACGGTGACACGAGTTGATCGGGACAGAGCCGAACTCCGCCCCCGGGGTGGCGCGGGTTCCACTTGGACGGTGGGGGAGTTCAGTCGTTCTGTTCTGTGCCTGACTTCGGAACGATCTCGCATCATGTTGAGGTAGTGGAGGCTATTTCGGATAGCCGTTACCCTGCGTTATAATTCAATCTTCTGCCGCGATGAGACCCTGGTTGAGTGTGTGGTTCTTTTCGTCACTGTTGCGCGGTGAAATTGTTGTTACCCGACCGTGATGTCGGAGGAGTACGGGGAGGCGACGACCACTCGCGGTCGTGCCTGCTGCCGTTACCCGGGCGATCCCGGAGGAGGGGTTGGGGACGCACTTCGGTGGTCCTGGTACCGTTACGAAGTGTTGATATTGATGGAAAGAGAGGTTTCAGGGAGTCGATACCGTTATGATTATTCTTACTACTGAATAGCTTGACGGTTTGTTATATGTTTTATCATGATGAATGCAGCACGGATCTTAATGGTATCTATTTTTCCTGTGTCACTCCGAGAATGCGTGTGCATAATGATTTTTAAATATGCACGTTAGGGATGTATAGAGGTCTCATTGTTCTCGCTTGTGCATGGGTGGAACTTACTCAGCGAATTATCACTGACCCTAATTGGGGAATTTTTTTTTAGTTGTGCAGAGATATGAGAAAAAGAATACACGTGGCGAAGCTTAACGGATTGGTCGAAGGTTTACAACGCGGTGAAGACCCTAAATTTATCGTTTCCGCTGTTTGACAGGTCAACTTCGGGTGAATCTTCTAATTAAAGTTGAAAAATTTTGTAGGTCGTTTCAGTGGCCCTCTGACGACTGTCTCAGAGCAGTGAAGGACGAGTTCGAGCCGATATCTGGGATACTAATGTGGTCGGGTTTATATATACCACACACATACCAATAATTGGCCCGAAGATCAGCGTGATTGTGTTCTTCAACAAGAGGCACACCGAGCGGAACTAGAAGGCGTCATGTTCGATTACCGTCAAAGGCGTCGTAGACTCGAAGGGCGTGTTCATGGACGTATGCATTGGGTGGCCCGGGTCAATGTCTGAGGATGTCGTTCTGGAGAAGTCCATCATGTACCCACAGGCGCGTGGAAGGCTAAAGGGTGAATGGATTCTGGGGAATTCTAGGTACCCGTCCTCGATTTGTCGCTTGTTCCTTACACCCAACAACACTTGATATGGACACAACACACAATCAGTGAGAAGATTTGGAATGGAGTCCTCTGTTGAAGAGGACAGCGATTAAGCTCCACGACTTGCCCGTCGTGCTATGAGCATGATGCGTATTGCATAAAATATGCGAGATGAGAGGCGATGCGATGGAAGAGACGCTGAAATTTGAGTCGTGGATGACAAGATAATTCATGAGGTTGGTTTGAGATCTGCTAGCTTGATGAAGACTAAGTATTCAATCGCAACATGTTGCATGGCAGTAAGTGCTTTCTTATAGTGATTTTTGCATTTTTTCCGGTTAGATTATCAAATTTATTATAAACTTTTGTATTTTTTTCGGTTATCCTATCATTTGAAAAATATATTATGTAAACGACATAATACACCAAATACCCTATACGTCATCATCACATCGGACTCCTAGTCCGGACTAACTGAGGATATAATGAAAATAAGGTTTTCAAACAATAGGATAAATTAGACAAAATTTCAAAGTGTACAATAAATTGATAATTTGGCCTTTTTATAATTGGTTACTAGTTAAATTTAACTTAAAAAATATCAATATATAAGTTATATGTGAGCAATAAGTTAGAATACTTTTCGTCATGTAAAAGGGTAGTAAAGTGATTTTTAACGTATAATTATTTTAATCTAAAGTAAGATTAATTATGGCAGTGAACTTAAAGAAAACGTTGTAGAGGCCACTTCTAAATCGTCAGGCAAAAATTTATTTTCAGTTTTACCATATTTTGAAAATTTTCTCGATTATTAAGTGATAAGATTTGATCACATTTTCTTTTATAAAGATTTGATTAAGCCATGTGCCCATTTTTAAAACTAGATTTTTCTAATAAATAATTTTTTTTGTTTTAATAAAGTGTCTTACTTATCTTTTGAGTTTTCTCTGAAGTGCTTTTAATTCCCGTAATGTGAGAATTCATATTAATAAATAAAAAAATGTGTATGTTTAGTTGTGATAACTCTTATACCAATATTTTTCTTTTAAGGTTTTTATCCATTTCATTTCATTTCTTACTAGTAACTAATTATCTGAATTTATTTCTCGTTATCTGGAACAAAATAAATCCAGATATTGATCCCTTCGTATCTCTAATAAATATTGGTTGTTCTCATAAACAACTAGCCTGATCCTTACCGTCAAGAACAATCGCTTACTCCAGTGCTGACCTCTATCAAGCTTGTGATCCAGGCCTATTTCAATCTGACATTCCCCATCATTTGACACATGCTTTGTGCTCACCGTAATGGCTATACTGTCGTCCATACGGGTATCAACATGTTCGGTAAAGCGTAGTTGTGGATCCGTAATGTCCCCGATCTCGTCATTGTCCTGTCCGGTGGCCATGGCAGTATCCGCAACTGTCTGAATTAATATACAATGTAATAAAAAAAGGTTAAGAATTTGCAAAATGTTCGACATAGAAGCTGGCGCGGCAGGTTGGGAAGTGCATCCACTTTTTATGACATGAAATTCAAACCCTACGTACGGACCACTTCTCCCCCAACATTGATATATGAAACTACCACTTCACAAATATGAACCCCCCCCCCCCCCAATTCAGTTCAGTCAAACCCTTTCCTCAGACAGATAGACGGACAATTTGTGGAAATGCAGAGAGGTTGAGTTGTGGAGGAGGTGCTTTTCCTTTTTCATTGGTTCACAAGGAAGACAAAATCATTGCGTTTCGACAATAAGGACAACAATTTGCGGCATTGTCTATAAAGAGCAAACAAAATTCCTGACCCCCATATGGTAACAATCATATAGTCCACACTCACCACCTAAAAGCAGCAATGTGCACACACAAGTAAAGCACGAAAAAAAAAAATAATAAAACACCGTAAAAAGATCATCCAGACGACGGAAGAGGTTCATTGTCTATGGATGTGATTCATAAGTGTTTTGGATCAAAAAAAAAAAAGATAACATCTAATACATCCAAAAACTCCTAATATTTTTAAAAATTATTTCATTTTCACCAAACACGAAAATCTTTTATGATTTTTTCCGGTAGAAATAAAAATTAATCCATACTTCTTTTCAAATAAAAAATATATACTTTCTGCATAAAAAAACAACCATAATAACTAGAATCTTTTTGAAACTTTCAATAAAAGACATATTATACTTTTATAAGTTTTTCAATAGGAAAAGTTGTAATTAGGTAAAAAAGAAAAGTTTCACTAAAGAAACACGACAAATGTTTTATGAAATTTTCATTAAATGCAAAAGTAAAATACAATACGGACAAATTTAGACCTCATATAAATACCTCGCATCAAACTTATTTCCAAATCACCAAATCAGATAAACTAAATAAAAAACAAATCGAAGGCAGGATGAGTTACAAGACCACACCATTGGCTCTGGCGGTTGTGATTGTTGTGCTCTTCGCCGCCATGATAACACCGAACAATGCACAGAAGGGCCACGTTCCGTCACCAGGGAATGGTTGCACGTACACGCCGGGCCAGGGTGGGCCTCCGTGCATCAACTCGAGGAAGTTTGTTGTTGGGCGTGATGCTGAAAATGATCACCGTATGGTCGTGGGTATCGCCATGGCTCATCCACTTCCGCGAGACTCGAAACTTCATGAGGAGGATGGTGGGGCTGAGGGGATGAAGGGTTAGTGTGTGCACCTTTGTACCAAGGGACTTTATTGTATTTGGGTATAAATAATTAATAAAGACGAGTATTTGTCCTTGATTATTTTACTTTTCTACTCGTGAAATTATTAATGATAAAATCTCACAAATTAATGAGTATATTGATATGAAATAGTCCTTAATTAGATGTCTAGAGGGGACATGGATATCTAGGTCATCGGTAAGTATAGTTAAGGTCAAAATAAACCGAGGGAAAGTATATCCAAGTTATACTTATGGTACCCTGAGATATTGGGGATATTGGACACGATCCGCTTTAGGTGATACCACATATTAAACATCATTGGTCAATACTCTTTATGAACGAGTGTAAATAAACTCTTGACTTGTAACCTTCATTTATTCTATGTATGGAATTCACGTATTTTGACGTCGTTAAAAGCTGTCTTTAATAGGTTTGAGATTAATACGGTTGTTGGGTGTGTGACAAACCACGGAGAGAATAGTGTTGAGTTAATATATAGAATCCATAGCTCTTTTGGATTATATAGTTGACATCCTGGCCATTTTTTATACTACCTTTGTATATAAAATCTAGACGGTCGCTCGCACACAATAACATATTATCACGAACAATATACTAAGTTCGAGTAAATACTAGAATTTGATCCAGAATTATGATTAATTTGATTATTAATTTATTTTGAAGTTTTAGAAGTTAATAGGTTTTAGGGTGAACCTATATTATTAGAAGAGTTTTGGGCCAAGGTTTATTTTAATAATAAACCTGAACTGGGGATAAGGCCCAAGTTTCTGACTTCGGTCCGTAGAAATAAAATAAATAAAGGGAAAATAAAATAAAATATTTTATTTTTTAACAATATATTCTCCTAGACTTTAACATAAACTAGGATGAAAGATATTTTATTTTTTAACAATATATTCTCCTAGACTTTAACATAACCCTAGGATGAAAGAGATTAGATAGAAGAGGTGATTTAAAGTACTGTTTTTCTTTTGGGATTGAATCGTTCAAATGAATTTCTTCTTGTATGATTAAATCAAATAATTACACTTTCGTATTATGGTTGGCGTAATATTTTTCATATAGTCTGGCCTTACAAGAATTTGTCACGAAACCCACCCATTTTGTTTTTCCAGTTTCTCTCTCTAAGGGGGAGCATCTCTCTCTAGAGATTTGGGGAACGGAACTTTGACCGGCCGCCACGGGGGCATCCGATCTCTGTTCGGAGTGGGTCAAGTGTCATTGGAATCGTCATCCCGAGAGCTTTCCAACGACATATTGTGCGTTTTCATTGGATTAACGAAGGCAGAGTAATCGTCGATTGAAGTTTCGATTCTCCGGGAGGGGGGTTTCGGTTCGTCCGGCACTTTGACCGGCTGCCACAGCGGCGTAGGCTCTCTGTTGGGACCAGGTCAGGCATCGTTAGAAGCGTCTTCTAGAGAGCTTCACACCGACATATTGTGCGTTCTCATTGGACAAACGTGTGCTTAGATCTCGTCGTTCGAAGTTTTGAGTTTTCCGGGTGGCGAGTTTTGGTGAGTCCGGCGTTTGACCGGAAATTCATATCACGTCCGACCTCGGTTTCGTACGTTCTCGCTTCTGTTATGTTTATCGTCCCGAGATCTTTCATTTCATATATTGTGGGTTGCCGTTGGTGCACCGGAGAAGCGGCTAGGAGCATCGGAAACCAAGGGAGGCGGCGGAAGAAAAAGGTGGCGGCTAGGGTTTGTCCAGTCCACGTCAGCAGCCACGCCAGCGACCAATCAGCATCCACGTCAGCAGACGCCAAGTCAGCCTGCCACGTCATCACGTGACGTCATCATCAGAGACCAGGCCGAAGTTGGGCCCAATTGGTGGGCCGGGCGTGGGCTCGGTTGATGGGCCAAAGGTGGGCCTCAAAGTTGGACTCGAGTTGGGCCAGGCAGATGGGCCGGGCTCAGGCCCGGCAGGTGAACGCCAGTCAAAGCCGGTCAACGCCGGTCAACGGCGAGTCGGGACAGGTTCCACCGAACCGGTCCAATCAAACCGGTCCGGTCCGGTCCAACCTGACCGGTCAACGCCGGTCAACGGCCGGCCGGCGACTTTTCCGGCCAGTTTTCCGACAACTTTTCAGCAGACTTCCTATGCTCCGGGGCCCTCTTCTGGGGTGCTTCCGACATCAGATATGGCATGTTTTGACCGTGACGTGCCTTCCAGATCCTTTGCAGACCCTGTTCGGTCTTCCCGTCTGAGAGTCAGGCTAGTTGAGGTCGCTTTTGGCTCGGGTGGGACTTTAATTATGCCTTCAGAGATTGCTGAGGAGGGTAAGCGTTTGTGGAAGAATACTTTGGTCGGATATGTCATTGGTCGCCGTTTGCCTATTGATGTTGTTATCAGCAGGACAGCTCGCCTTCTCTGGGGTAAACAAGGTCATGCGGATGTTTGTGGAGTTGGGCCCGGTCTGTTTCTTATGAGATTTCATTCGAATGAGTCCTTTGATGCTATCTTGGAGAGGAATGATTGGCATGTCGTTGGTATTCCGTTGGTGCTTCGACGCTGGACGCCTGGTACCTCGGTAGAGGCTTTCGAGCCGAAGATGTTGCCTTTATGGCTGAAGATGAAGAGTATCCCTGTTAAGTTCTTTCACTGAATGGCGGGCGGTACATTGCGAGCAGCCTGGGGACTCCTTTGCACATTGATGCTAGGTCTTTTTCACAACGCGGAGGTCTTGCTGTGTATTTGGTCATCCTCAAGCTGAATCTCCTTGCACTGTCCCTCCGTATCAGTAATCGTCACAGACGGACGCAGTTCTAACGAGGCATCAAACTCAATCTGTACTCTCGCACTTCCCACACTGCCACGTGAAAAAGACTATGAATAGGCGTGCGTGCTTTGACAGACTATATGAGCTCCTTCCGGTTACATGTTACCCATCACCAGGTATACCTGATAAGGTTGTTTGGTCCTTACGGTCCAATGGTGTTTTCACTATTGCTTCTGCATGGAAATATATTTGCAGCGAATATGAGACTGTTCCTTGGGCTAGCTTTGTCTGGTCTAAGGCTATGGTGCCACGGTTCTCCTTTGTTCTGTGGCTAGCCGTTCAGAGAAGACTATACACTTCGGATATGCTCTTTTCTCTGGGTATTTCTTCTTCTTCGACTTGTGCTTTATGTGGATTGAGAAGAGAGTGATTCGACCACCTATTCTTCACATGCTCATACTCAGCGGAGGTATGGCATTACACTCTTGGTCGACTTGTGATGCCGAATTTTCCGCATAGATTCAGCGCTATTATGAATCTGCTGGCCACACCAGCTGGAGCTACCATACGACATCGTCGGCCCTTCATTCGGATGTTTGCAGGATGTGTTTATTATGTGTGGATGGAACGTAATAAGCGTCGCATAGGCGAGCGTATGTTGCCTCCCAGGACATTGGCTACATTTATTCTTGCGTCATTGCCACGTAGATAGATTGATTTATTTGTTTTAGGTACGTATATGGGGTATACGTTAGTTTCGTGATAGCTTGATTTCGAGAGGTATGCCCCTGTGGTTTTTGTACAGACTATTTTATGGGTTATGAATTATTATTTATAAAAAAAAAAAAAAAAATTTGTCACGATTGTGTGTAGGGATGTGATTCATGGGGGTATCGTCTTCCCTAATCCTCTCGTGAAATGCTTTCCTTTGGGAGGCTTATCAATGTACTGCAAAAAGAGCATAAAAGCTTCAGATCAGCAGAAAATCCATTACCGATGATCTCTTTCTGTCAAAGTTACAATCCGCTTTCCAGTCAATCGAATGGGCATGGTAAACAAAGATGAGGACAATCATTGACATGCAGAGCTGGAGGTCTTGCTGTGCAAGGCAGGATGAGTTGCAAGACCACACCATTGGCTCTGGCGATTGTGATTGTTGTGCTCTTCGCCGCCATGATAACACCGAACAATGCACAGAAGGGCAACGTTCCGTCACCAGGGAATGGTTGCACGTACACGCCGGGCCAGGGTGGGCCTCCGTGCATCAACTCGAGGAAGTTTGTTGTTGGGCGTGACGCTGAAAATGATCACCGTATGGTCGTGGGTATCGCCATGGCTCATCCACTTCCGCGAGACTCGAAACTTCATGAGGAGGATGGTGGGGCTGAGGGGATGAAGGGTTAGTGTGTGCACCTTTGTACCAAGGGACTTTATTGTATTTGGGTGTAAATAATTAATAAAGACGAGTATTTTTCCTTGATTATTTTACTTTTCTGCTCGTGAAATTATTAATGATAAAATCTCACAAATTAATGAGTATATTGATATGAAATAGTCCTTAATTAGATGTCTACAGGGGACATGGATATCTAGGTCATCGCTAAGTATAGTTAAGGTCAACATAAACCGAGAGAAAGTATATCCAAGTTATACTTATGGTACCCTGAGATAATGGGGATATTGGACACGACCCGCTTTAGATGATACCACATATTAAACATCATTGGTCAATACTCTTTATGAACCAATGTAAATAATCTCTTGACTTGTGACCTTCATTTATTCTATGCATGGAATTCGCGCATTTTGACGTCGTTAAAAACGATCTTTAATCGGATTAAGTTTAATACGATTGTTGGGTGTGTGACAAACTACGGAGATAATAGTGTTGAGTTAATATAGAATTCATAGCTCTTTTGGATTATATAGTTGACATCCTGGCCATTTTTTAGACGATTACCTTATTTTGCATATGAACTTATAATACCTCTGTATATAAAATCTAGAGGGTTGCACGCAATAACATATTATCACGAACAATATACTAAGTTCGAGTAAATACTAGAATTTGATCCAGAATTATGATTAATTTGATTATTAATTTATTTTGAAGTTTTAGAAGTTAATAGGTTTTAGGGTGAACCTATATTATTAGAAGAGTTTTGGGCCATTTTATTTTGGGATAAGGCCCAAGTTTCTGACTTTGGTTCGTAAAAATAAAATAAAAAAAGGAAAAATAAAATAAAATATTTTATTTTTTAACAATATATTCTCCTAGACTTTAACATAACCCTAGGATGAAAGAGATTAGATAGAAGAGGTGATTTAAAGTACTGTTTTTCTTTTGGGATTGAATCGTTCAAATGAATTTCTTCTTGTATGATTAAATCAAATAATTACACTTTCGTATTATGGTTGGCCTAATATTTTTCATATAGTGTGGCCTTATAAGAATTTGTCACGAAACCCACCCATTTTGTTTTTCCAGTTTCTCTCTCTAAGGGGGAGCATCTCTCTCTAGAGATTTGGGGAACGGAACTTTGACCGGCCGCCACGGGGGCATCCGATCTCTGTTCGGAGTGGGTCAAGTGTCATTGGAATCGTCATCCCGAGAGCTTTCCAACGACATATTGTGCGTTTTCATTGGATTAACGAAGGCAGAGTAATCGTTGATTGAAGTTTCGGATTCTCCGGGAGGGGGTTTCGGTTCGTCCGGCCCTTTGACCGGCTGCCACAGCGGCGTCGGCTCTCTGTTGGGACCAGGTCAAAACGTCGTTACAAGCGTCTTCTAGAGAGCTTTGCAACGACATATTGTGCGTTCTCACCGGACAAACGTGTGCTTAGATCTCGTCGTTCGAAGTTTTGAGCTTTTCGGGTGGCGAGTTTTGGTGAGTCCGGCGTTTGACCGGAAATTCATATCACGTCCGACCTCGGTTTCGTACGTTCTCGCTTCTGTTATGTTTATCGTCCCGAGATCTTTCATTTCATATATTGTGGGTTGCCGTTGGTGCACCGGAGAAGCGGCTAGGAGCGTCGAAAACCAAGCGAGGCGGCGAAAGAAAAAGGTGGCGGCTAGGGTTTATCCAGTCCACGTCAGGAACCACCCCAGCAGATCGCCAAGTCAGCCTGCCCCGTCATCACATGACGTCATCATCAGATACCGGGCCGAAGTTGGGCCATATTGGTGGGCTTTAGGTGGGCCGGGCGTGGGCTCGGTTGATGGGCCAAAGGTGGGCCTCAAAATTGGACTCGGGTTGGGCCAGGCAGATGGGCCGGGCTCGGGCCCAGCAGGTGAAGGCCAGTCAAAGCCGGTCAACGCCGGTCAATGGTAGCCGGCGCCGGTCAACGGCGAGTCGGGACAGGTTCCACCGAACCAGTCCAATCAAACCGGTCCGATCCGGTCCAACCTGACCGGTCAACGGCCAGTCGGCGACTTTTCCGGCCAGTTTTTCGGCGACTTTTCAGATCCTTTGCCGACACTGTTCGGTCTTCCCGTCTGAAAGTCAGGCTAGTTGAGGTCGCTTTTGGCTCGGGTGGGACTTTAATTATGCCTTCAGAGATTGCTGAGGAGGGTAAGCGTTTGTGGAAGAATACTTTGGTCGGATATGTCATTGGTCGCCGTTTGCCTATTGATGTTGTTATCAGCAGGACAGCTCGCCTTTTGTGGGGTAAACAAGGCCTTGCGGATGTTCGTGGAGTTGGGCCTGGTCTGTTTCTTATGAGGTTTCATTCGAATGAGTCCTTTGATGATATCTTGGAGAGGAGTGATTGGCATGTCGTTGGTATTCCGTTGGTGCTTCGACGCAGGATGCCTGGTCGGTAGAGGCTTTCGAGCCGAAGATGTTGCCTTTATGGCTGAAGATGAAGAGTATCCCTGTTGAGTTCCTTAACTGGAATGGAGTGCAGTACATTGCGAGCAGCCTGGGGATTCCTTTGCGCATTCATGCTAGGTCATTTTCACATGGCAGTGTGGGAAGTGCGAGAGTACAGATTGAGTTTGATGCCTCGTTGGAACTGCGTCAATCTGTGACGATTACTGATACGGAGGGACAGTGCAAGGAGATTCAGCTTGAGTATGACCAAATACACAGCAAGACTGACAATGCGGAGGTCGAAACTCATACTCAAGCTGAATCTCCTTGCACTGTCCCTCCGTATCAGTAATCGTCACAGACGGACGCAGTTCTAACGAGGCATCAAACTCAATCTGTACTCTCGCACTTCCCACACTGCCACGTGAAAAAGACTATGAATAGGCGTGCGTGCTTTGACAGACTATATGAGCTCCTTCCGGTTACATGTTACCCATCACCAGGTATACCTGATAAGGTTGTTTGGTCCTTACGGTCCAATGGTGTTTTCACTATTGCTTCTGCATGGAAATATATTTGCAGCGAATATGAGACTGTTCCTTGGGCTAGCTTTGTCTGGTCTAAGGCTATGGTGCCACGGTTCTCCTTTGTTCTGTGGCTAGCCGTTCAGAGAAGACTATACACTTCGGATATGCTCTTTTCTCTGGGTATTTCTTCTTCTTCGACTTGTGCTTTATGTGGATTGAGAAGAGAGTGATTCGACCACCTATTCTTCACATGCTCATACTCAGCGGAGGTATGGCAGTACACTCTTGGTCAACTTGTGATGCCGAATTTTCCGCATAGATTCAGCGCTATTATGAATCTGCTGGCCACACCAGCTGGAGCTACCCTACGACATCGTCGGCCCTTCATTCGGATGTTTGCAGGATGTGTTTATTATGTGTGGATGGAACGTAATAAGCGTCGCATAGGCGAGCGTATGTTGCCTCCCAGGACATTGGCTACATTTATTCTTGCGTCATTGCCACGTAGATAGATTGATTTATTTGTTTTAGGTACGTATATGGGGTATACGTTAGTTTCGTGATAGCTTGATTTCGAGAGGTATGCCCCTGTGGTTTTTGTACAGACTATTTTATGGGTTATGAATTATTACTTATAAAAAAAAAATAAGAATTTTTCACGATTGTGTGTAGGGATGTGATTCATGGGGGTATCGTCTTCCCTAATCCTCTCGTGAAATGCTTTCCTTTGGGAGGCTTATCAATGTACTGCAAAAAGAGCATAAAAGCTTCAGATCAGCAGAAAATCCATTACCGATGATCTCTTTCTGTCAAAGTTACAATCCGCTTTCCAGTCAATCGAATGGGCATGGTAAACAAAGATGAGGACAATCATTGACATGCAGAGCTGGACATTCTTGAGCTCATACATCTCTCCTTGAGCAACCCTCACTCAAATAGCATCAGGCCAACTGGGTTCTTCTTGTCAGTAAAGCAATACTAAGCACTTTTGCTGACCACGTCCGCATAATACATTCCTTTACCAAACTGCAATGACATTAATTGTGGTCAGACATATGGGTTGAACAAATCAAGCATTCAATATATCAATAACTTTGGGCAGAGAAACGAACCATGTAATCAGTGGCAGGAACTTCAGGGGGAGCAATTCTCAAACCTTGGCTAAGAATGCCAACAAAGTTTGTTAAGCGACAACTTGGAGGATGAAGACATTTCAGATTTTCAGCACTTGTATGAAATCTTTTCCCACATTAAGAAAGAGCTTCTTGGTCTTGTTAAACGAAGACTAACCTACTAATGCCACAACAACATCCTAATCTCGTCCTTCCGAGGACACCCAAGTGACGTAAGGTGGGTGGTGAGTATTTGGAACCTTGCCATGATTCCTGGTTCGAACCCCATCATACATATTCAACTTGGTCTCTTGGGTGGTGGTTAATAAAGCCCAATAGCCGCCCACCTGTTCGACATTTGGGGGCTCGCAAAACGTAATCCGCCAATCCTAGATGAAAAATCAATTTGCATGCGAAATGAATAATTCACCGAGATTAACGAAAAAAAAAATGCTCACCGTGTGAATTGGGGCATGGGTGTTACGTACGTACTTTTCAACCAATTCAAACTCTTGGCCATTGCGTTCTCGACATAAGATTCCTTATGGATATCCATCCTTCGTTGATCATAACACGTCAACATCAATCCAGAGGTCCTGCTGGCTCAAACACTAACCATATGAAATGTAATAATGACAATGCGACAATCATTTTATTTTGAGCAATGGCATAATCACCGATGGATGGCAGTGCCACATGAATCACATCCATAATGAATTCCGCATTTTGCTAAAAAAATTGCGTGAGAGAAACTTGAAAATCTTTTTATTTTTTTTCAAAAAAATTTACATCTAATAAATCCAAAACTCCAAAAATTTTTCATTTTCACCTAACACGAAAATCTTTTAAGATTTTTTTCAGAAAAATTAACTCGTGCTTTTTTCAAATAAAAAAAGTATACTTTTTACATCCAAAACAACCTTAGTAACTAGAATCGTTTTGAATATTTCACTAAAAGACGTATTATACTTTTATAATTTCTTTTCAATAGGAAAAATTGTAGTTAGGTAAAAAAGTTTCACTAATGGACACGACAAAGGTTTTATAAAATTTTCATTAAATGCAAAAGTGACATAAAATACGGACAAATGAGAGGCGATGCGATGGAAGAGACACTGAAATTTGAGTCGTGGACGACAAGATAATTCATGAGGTTGCTTTGAGATTGGCTAGCTTGATGAAGACTAAGTATTCAATCGCAACATGTTGCATGGCAGTAAGTGCTTTCTTATAGTAATTTTTGCATTTTTTTTTTCCGATTAAATTATCAAATTTGTTATAAACTTTTGTAATTTTTTCGGTTAACCTATAATTCGAAAAATATATTATGTAAACGACATAATACACCAAATACCCTATAGGTCATCGTCAATCGGACTCCTAGTCAGGACTAACTGAGGATATAATGAAAATAAAGTTTTCAAACAATAGGATAAATGAGATAAAATTTCAAAGTGTACAATAAATTGATAATTTGGCCTTTTTATAATTGGTTACTAGTTAAATTTAACTTAAATAAATATCGAGTTAGAATACTTTTCGTCATGTAAAAGGGTAGTAAAGTGATTTTTAACGTATAATTATTTTAATCTAAAGTAAGATTAATTATGGCAGTGAACATGAAGAAAACGTTGTAGAGGCTACTTCTAAATCGTCTTTTTTTTTAATATTGAAACCAAATTTTGAGAATTTACGACAGCAAAAATTTATTTTCAGTCTTACCATATTTTGAAAATTTTCTCGATTATTAAGTGGTAAGATTTGATCATATTGTCCTTTATAAAGATTTGATTAAGCCATGTGCCCATTTTTAAAACTAGATTTTTCTAATAAATAATTTTTTTTGTTTTAATAAAGTGTCTTACTTATCTTTTGAGTTTTCTCTCAAGTGCTTTTAATTCTCGTAATGTGAGAATTCATATTAATAAATAAAAAAATGTATATGTTTAGTTGTGATAACTCTGGTCTTATCTATTTCATTTCATTTCTTACTAGTAACTAATTATCTGGATTTATTTCCCCGTCCACGTTATCTGAATTTATTTTGTTTTAACAAAATAAATTCAGATATTGATCCCTTCGTATCTCTGATAAATATTGGTTGTTCTCATAAACAACCAGCCTGATCCGAAAAATATCAAAAGCAGTCTAATTACCTTCAAGAACAAGCGCTTACTCCAGTGCTGACCTCTATCAAGCTTGTGATCCAGGCCTATTTCAATCTGACATTCCCCATCATTTGACACATGCTTTGTGCTCACCGTAATGGCTATACTGTCGTCCATACGGGTATCAACATGTTCGGTAAAGCGTAGTTGTGGATCCGTAATGTCCCTGATCTTGTCACTGTTCTGTCCGGGGGCCATGGCAGTATCCGCAACTGTCTAAAAAGGGGTTAAGAATTTGCAAAATGTTCGACATAAAAGCTGGCGCCGCACGTTGGGAAGTGCATCCACTTTTTATGACATTGATCTATGAAACTACCACTTCACAAATATGAAACTATCCCCCCCCCAATTCAGTTCAGTCAAACCCTTTTCTCTGACAGACGGACAGACAGACAATTTGAGGAAAATGCAGAGAGGTTGGAGTTGGAGGACGAGGTGCTTTTCCTTTTTCATTGGTTCACAAGGAAGACAAAATCATTGCGTTTCGACAAGAAGGACAACAATTTGTGATGATTGCTAATACACCATCAACGGTTAGCGTTTGATCTATCTTTTCTTTGATGTCGGTACGAGCCACCAAAGATTTATAGTATTTCTGCGCCGTTCCCATGAGGGCTCCTACACATAATTCGTAAACTGATCCAGGGAATAATATCCCAGCAGACTCAGTCATTCGAATTAGCGATAACCACTCATCTATCTTTTCAGATACATGCTTCTCACAATCTACGTCTAGAAAAGCACCCGGGGTTATTATTGGCTTTAGTACGTTATCTCTTAGAATAAATTCATGTTTGGTTCTATGGGGATAATCGGGCCTATAATTGTCCCTCTTCGCAGTAACCAATTCATTAAACGTTCTATTGTCTAAATAAATTGGAATTTCTTCTACCAGGCCTAAGGCTTTCCTTAAGTCCTTTGCGAACTCTCCACCTTGAGAGTTGAAACTTGCATTTCGCTTTTGTGAGTCTAAAATATAAGGAGCTACTGACTCCTTGTACATTTCATCCACACTCTTGCCTTGATCCTGTTTGGAATTTCTTCCTCCTAGTTTCAATTTTTCGACTGGTTTTCCCGTAGTACTCTTCAGTCCAGAAGTCGCCTCGGCTTCAGGCCTTTTTAAACTTCTCTCATGCTCTAAAGAGTCTAACATCTTGTTTACTATAGAACCTACTTTCTGAACAAGGTGGTTTCGGATCTCAAGGCTTTCTGTACTCCCTTGAATAGTTAGCTGAGTTAAAATATCATTTATACTCTTGCTAATTCCAAAAGGAGACATCCTAGACTCTGAAACGAACTCCAATCGTGACGGAGTTCCAAAAGGATTCCCCGAATACTTTCCTTCTCCAGCCATTTCAAGGACTTAATTAAAACTTTTTCAAGATTTTGGGGTTTTATTTTGAAAGTAGAAACAATTTAAGAAAAGGGCGGTAAATTGATAATATTGAAACTTTTTACCCTAAAGGATAAAATAGTTTGTTTTTTAGTGGTAAAATGGAACTTTCCTCGAGGCGGAGGTGCTTTTCCTTTTCCATTGGTTCACAAGGAAGACACAATCATTTGCGTTTCAAAAACAATTAACATCTAATACTTCCGAATATTTTTAAAAATTATTTCGTTTTCACCAAACACGAAAATCTTTTATGATTTTTTTCAGTAGAAAGAAGAATTAATTCATACTTCCTTTCAAATAAAAAAATTATACTTTCTGCATAAAAAAGCAACCATAATAACTAGAATCTTTTTGAAACTTTCAATAAAACACATATTATACTTTTATAAGTTTTTCAATAGGAAAAGTTGTAATTAGGTAAAAAAAAAGTTTCACTAAAGAAACACGACAAATGTTTTATGAAATTTTCATTAAATGCAAAAGTAAAATACAATACGGACAAATTTAGACCTCATATAAATACCTCGCATCAAACTTATTTCCAAATCACCAAATCAGATAAACTAAATAAAAAACAAATCGAAGGCAGGATGAGTTGCAAGACCACACCATTGGCTCTGGCGGTTGTGATTGTTGTGCTCTTCGCCGCCATGATAACACCGAACAATGCACAGAAGGGCAACGTTCCGTCACCAGGGAATGGTTGCACGTACACGCCGGGCCAGGGTGGGCCTCCGTGCATCAACTCGAGGAAGTTTGTTGTGGGGTGTGATGCTGAAAATGATCACGGTATGGTCCAGGGGAACGTCGTGGCTCCTCCACTTCCGCGAGACTCGAAACTTCGTGAATAGGATGGTGGGACTGAGGGGATGAAGTGTTAGTGTGTGCACTTATGTGCCAAAACACTTTTATTGTATTTGGGTTAAATAATTAATAAAGGCGAATATTTGTCATTAATTATTTTACTTTTCTACACGTAAAATTATTAATGATAAAATCTCACGTATGAATGAGTATATTGATATGAAATAGTTCTTGATCGGATAGATATCTAGAGGAAGCATGAATATCTAAATCATCGCCGGCTGATCAATCATCTTTATGAATGAATGTAAATGATCATTCCACGTATCGGTGGACTTGTTAACAACCTATGCAAACTGGTTCATAACTCGGTATCGAGGATGTCCCGAGTTGTAAAAAGCAAGATGTGTTTCCTCCGGGGTATTCTTTTATCTATTGATCTGGGGATGATCCATGTTTCTCCTTGTTGACCAATTTTCATGCAGTATTGTCATTTCCTCTCTTCATGGACTTAATCGATTAATCTGATCGTGATAACATCTTTGATGTTGATCGTGATAACTCTTTGATGTTCAGGCAAATGAGTTTTACAGCCATCCATGCTAAGCCTGCACGAGATTTCCTAGCAGAGTATGCGCAAACAATTTTTTTTTTTCATAAAACAGGATGACCTTGGCATCCAGATGAGGCCTGAGCGCCGTAACATGTTTCAATCCCATCCATCAAAATTTTTCCAGGAAAGACCAGAATAAGTCTACGAGTTTCTACCGCCTTGCAGCAAAGAACATGTGCTTTTGTAGATAGAGCAAAGCTCTGGTCTGCGGAACCAGAGATTCTAGGCCGGCCCACCCAGCATATAAGTCCAATCCATGGAGAGAGTGACCCATTGGATATGTATGCAAAGTTGGGAGGCACTTTTCATTCAACGTGCGACTCGGGAGTTTTTTCTTCTAACAAAAAGGAAGGTGAAAGGGGGAGAAAGACGGACAGTACCATGTCTTCGAATTGGGAGACTGCGCGGTGGGCTCCCCAGGTGTTGGAGTTCAGTGACGTGGATCTGCATGTGAGAGGGATCCGGCGAGTGAACGTAGTACAGAAACCGCCGCAACGTAGTTCCACTGCCTCCTCTCTGTTCCGACGCGGCTTCTCCGATCACCGTCCTTAAACTCTTTGAACACCATCGCCGAACCACCCCGAGCTTTGATGATGTTAAGGCCTTGTTTGAAAGGTTACCAAAAGATCATTTAGATAGAAATTTTTTTAGCCAAGAATAATACTTGAGATAAAGGAGAAAATTACTCCACTTATCCCTCCATTTTCATGATGCCTAACGGAGCGTAAGGAAATCCAGTGTGTATATATATATTATATATATATATAGGGGGTGAACAAAAGAAACAGCCCCAATCATCTGCTTCTCAATCAAACAAACAAAAACTTGATCCAATTTTACAAAAATCCATAAGGAGGGGAGGAAGTAATGTGTACATCATATCATATTAATGTAATATTATCCCTACATTTTAGAGAAAATCATCTTCTTTTTGCCTTAATCCTTGCTCCGATTACCTGAACATCAAAATCGCGGCATCCATTGCGCCCATCTCTCATATCTGGGCACAAAGGATCTCGTTCCAGATATCTGGGATGCCCGGCAGGCACCAATGGAGGCAATCCTGTATCCCCTGGCTGGATTTCGCGCTGTATCTAGAGATGTGACCCTCATCCCTCAGTTCGGACAGAGCTGTGATGTCCAGGATCTTTACCTTCGTACCCCGGACTGCACTGTCCACGACTGAATCGCTAGATCTGTCCTGTGTGATCGATTTGCCCTTAGACATGGGGTTGGTGTTGTCGCAGCTGCCTCCGGTGTTCCAGTCCCCATTGAAGAAATGCCTAGGCGAAATGGTCCTGAAGAAGGCTTTGAGACGAGGGTGCGATGGAAGCTGCGAGTCAACCCACTTTGCGATGCTGTGGACTGTGAAGTTCTTGGCGCTGCCGATCAAGGCTAGGTTCTTGTCCTCGTTGGGCTTTCCATTGACATACATCACCCATTTGTTGGCATTCAGCTTCCCTCTGTTCCAGTGATGTCCCGTGTTAAGCACCAGAACGTCGAAGTTGCTGAGATATCTTCTCATGAAAGCCGGGGGACGATCCAGATGCATGGCGACATCTGTTGAAGGGTTCGAGCTGTTTACGGGATCCAGGTCACAGAGGCTGGCAGACCAGTAGTACAAGATGGTCGTGTTGGTGCTTCTGAATCGGAATGCCCAGCCGTCAGGACGGATATGTCCAGGAGAGACGGCAAGGCCATAATCCCCTCCAACGTCTTCGACATCTAGGTTCTCCTCTCCACCACTTACCATGCACATGAGAGACTGAAACTGCTGCCTCCCCAGTGAATCCCCAACGAAGGCAATAGTTTTGTCCTGCATTCTGCAAAACGGGGTACCATTATGAGTCAACACCTCAACCTCCCTCTTAACAATTTCCCCCAACTAGTACGAACTACGAACCATTCGAGTGGATTTTTTTCAAAAGTGAAGAAATACCTTTTTAAGAACTCGAATCTATTGAATTCTGGCATTTCACAATTTTCTGGCTGCCACCGGAATGCCTCATAAGTGAAATCTGTTCTTTGTGTGAGCCTACAAGCCCACATCTCCGAAAGCCACTGCTTGCACCCAAATCCAGAATACAATGGCCGCCTACTGTCACTGACCCATCTACCCTTGGCTAAATTACAATCTGCTGGTAATAACAGAAATAAGCTCACATATTGGAAAATTGTGCACGTCAGAGACAAATTTACACACCAAACTCACAACATACAGGATGGTTAAGAGAAAACACTATGAACTATCCTTGTTAGCCATAAAATCAAAGTGGCAAGGAAGTGTCCTAAAGACTTGCACATCATGGGGAAACGCCTCACGCAGACATCACTAAACATATATTAGCATGTTCAGGAATCAGTTCGCATTCGCAATGTCTGATAGAGAGAAAAAAAAGGGGTAAAAAATCCATAAAGTAAGCAGTGTATAACATATTACACGCGCCATTAATCTACCTTTCTTTTTGGGAGAGGATTTCTCTTGCCGAGGATTTTCCCTTTTTGGCGAACTTGAGAAAGTCTCCACGGCCTCTTGCTGATCATGCTTGTTCAACTTTATCGATTCCGATGAATCATGTGGGATCTCTGATACAAGTTCTGACAGCAAACATAGTATAAATAAAATGAAAACTACAGTTAAGAACGAAGCCACAAAGATCATCAGAGGTAAGTTGCTAGAAAGAACATACAGTAGGGGAGACTAAGGAAATCATCTCAAAAACCTGATGAAGGGAGCAAGAACTGGTAATGGGCTGTGCGTAGGGTACAAAGAAAGGGATTCTTTTCCCACATGTATAACAACACGAAAGTAAAAACGAGGGCAACCAGAGCGAAAGGAAATTTCCTCCCCCTCCCTCTGTACAAGTGGTTGCCCTTCATGCTTACATGCGCTTCAAGATAAACATCCCACTTCATGGCAGCCACCACACCAGCGATAAAGAAAGGAAGAATCCTACACCAAGATGTCAAATGTCCACAGAGGCAGGCGACTCCAGTTTATGGGATCATAATATCCTGCATATGTCAATTGAATGGTGTCACATTCAGATGTTAAGCAACAAAATTGCAGGCCCCCATTTCCATACACATAACAAAAACCACAGACACTCACACGCCACACATGAGCACGTGAGCAGGCATCCGAAATGCAAAGCATGTAATGTAAGCCTTCCATGAGGCTCCTAAAACATAGATCGGTTACCCTTACTCCGAAACATGGAAATTAGCCATGAGAAAAATGTTCAAAGCTTCATCAGAAAGGAGAGAAGAAAATAAACTAGAAATCTCCAGCTACCCATCGACACAAAAATCCCTAACCTATCAAACTCGACAAACTCGCAGGCACAAAGCAATCGATGCTACGGGACCGGGAACCTCGATGTGATCCCGAGATAATTTCCATATGGGCATGTCCGGTTCACCTCTTGACAGCCGAAAAATGGAACGGATCCCATTTCACTCCATCTCATATTACATCCAATTCCATTCCATTCCATCCTAGCGCGAATCAAACATGCACGCCATAGTAACGGATTACGAAGTATGCAATCAACCGGCCATCCTCACGACTAACAGAAGCTTAATCCCTTTTAAAGAAAAAAAAACCATCAAACTAATCAACCCCGAATAATGGAGGGAAACAAAGCAAGCAAACTACTGATAACTGGGGCTAAGAAGGGGGCAGATCCCATCAAACAACAGGACAACCTCCAGACCAAAGAAGAAACCTTCAACGCGTATTTCCAGAGGAATGGGGAAACCAGAACAACAACCCCCCAAGAGAAGGAGAAGGAGAAGGATGATGGGGGTACCGCTTGTGCTGTACTTCTCTTCTCGTCTTGCTTGTCTGGTTTTCCGGGGTGCTCAACTTTGTAAGACGACGGCGAGGGAAGAAGGAAAAAGAAAGGGCCGAAGGGAAAAGGAATTGGGATGGGAAGAGCAAAATAAACAATGTTCTACTTACTAATCCTGAAATTACGGTTCTATCCTTTTCCACCCACCACCCGACAAACCCTCTTTCCCCTGGAGTTTTGTTCCTTAATGACGTCATTTGGCGAAATCAGCAAAATATTTCACCAACTAACCCACCAAAGTTAAGGCCGACTTCACCAGAGTTGGAAAATTTTCGCAAAGGAAAAGTGGGGGACGACGCATTGAGGAAGTCGGCCTTACAAAGGCCGACTTTCATTGCCATAGACCGAAGTCGGCCTTTGTAAGGCCGACTTCCTCTGTCTTATTTTTTTTTTCTAAGTGCTGAAAGTCGGCCTTTGTAAGGCCGACTTTGCTCTGACCGCATTGAAGTCGGTCTTACAAAGGCCGACTTCCATAGCACTTAGAAAAAAAAAATTAAGATAGAGGAAGTCGGCCTTACAAAGGCCGACTTTCCTCAGAAGCGAAAAAAAAAAGAAATTTCGATTGCGATCACACCTGTAATACAGGTACTTCAACGCAAGTGTCTTCGGACCAACTAAACTCAACTCAATTCAACTCAACTCAATTCAAGTCCATTCAACTCAGTTCAATATAACAGTAACGCAACAAACTAAAAAGGAAGTACATAGGAGAAGTCTATATAATCCTAATTTCTTCTGGAGCGCCTAGAGTAGAAGAATGATCCAAACCTCCTCCGAGACTCCATCTGTGTTAGCTGAGAAGAATCCTCTGCATCACGAGCGGGTGGTCGATTTCTCCTGCTCTTCCTTGGTGCCTCGGGAGTGGATGACGTAGAAGCATGTAATGCTGGAGTCGCATACGCATCCACCGGAGTTGGATCAATTACAAGAGACGGATATACCTTGTACTCCTGCGATTGCATCATGAACGAATTGATGTCAAACATGTCAACGTCTCGATGCTGATCCGACACCGAGTCCTCCTGCTCCTCTTCCTCCTCCTGCTCCTCCTCTGCGTGAGGTTCATTGGGTGGATCAGCTTCGAACTCATCGTCATCCGCTGGCCCTTCAGTACGTCCATACAAGCGCATAGGGGTAAACTCTCGCAAGAAGTTATGGCCCCTACGAGAGATACCGGCGATGTGATGTAACTCAGAAGGGTCACCTCTCTCAGATCGGATGGAGATGTCCCTCATTTGTTGCATCTGCGAACAAAGTATATCAATAAAATGATTTATACATTAATGAAGGCCGACTTCCATAGCGACGAAGGAAGTCGGCCTTTGTAAGGCCGACTTTGCTCTGACCGCATTGAACTCGGCCTTACAAAGGCCGACTTCCTTCGTCGATATAAAAGTCGGTTTTTGTAAGGCCGACTTTGCTCTGACCGCATTGAACTCGGCCTTACAAAGGCCGACTTCGGTCTATGGCAATGAAAGTCGGCCTTTGTAAGGCCGACTTCCTCAATGCGTCGTCCCCCACTTTTCCTTTGCGAAAATTTTCCAACTCTGGTGAAGTCGGCCTTTGTAAGGCCGACTTTGATTTCGACCGAAGTCGGCCTTACAAAGGCCGACTTCCTTGAGAACCAAAGTCGGCCTTACAAAGACCGACTTTTGTGGGTTGGTTGGTGAAATATTTTGCTGATGGCGTCATTTGGCGAAATATTTTACTGATGGCGTCATTTGGCGAAATATTTTGCTGATGGCGTCATTTGGCGAAATATTTTGCTGATGGCGTCATTTGGCGAAATATTTTGCTGATGGCGTCATTTGGCGACCGTCATTAAGGAACAAAACTCCTTTCCCCTGTCATCACAAAATCCCCAGAAAGAAATGAAAACATAAGTAAAAAATATCACAACCCACCCACGAAAAAGAGTTTCCTTCAACACAAGTTTAAAATAACTTTTTATGAAATTAATTATTTTTTGTTTGTGGCCAAGAGTGGAAGATAAACTCTCACCACGTCTAACTGAAAGCTTGACCGACTTGCAGCCCTGTTTCATTCACGATTTTCTTTTTTCATATGTAATTTTTAAAATTTGTAAAATGTCGTTAATTTAATATTAAAAACATCGAATACATCTTACGAATAATATTTTCGTAGGATGTCGGGGTGAATGATGATATTCTAACAATAATATAAAAAATCAAATTTTATTATTTTATTTCGTAAAATAATTTTCTAGCATCAGATTCTACAAGAGAGCTGAGGAGAAATGAAGGCTCCCACAAAAAAGGAAATGTATAATTCTACCCAGGTATGTTACCCTTCAAGCGTGCATGCACAGGCTGGATCCCATCAAGCGAGGAACCCGGTGGCCGGTCAGGGTGGCGAAAGCACCTTACTGGCTTCCGAGCACTCAAGTCGGAGTTCACGGAAACCGGCCTCTGAGGATCTCAGAACATTGGAAACATGTTGTGACCTAGTCGTATGTGAATGGAATCGGTATTGACTTGTTCAAAAGCAATTGCGACAATGGACGTGAAAAACATTGATGGCGAGATTCAAATGTACAAATTTCTAGCCAAAACAGAGAGCACATTATAAGTGAGGAAAATCACTGGGGGCCTATCACATCCTATATATATATATACAAAACTCTAAACATCTTTTGACAGTGGTCTCTGCGAATAGAGACGCAGGAACACGAACTTGAGGTGACCGATCAATATCCAATTCCGATAAATCCATTCCAGAGGCAGAACATATCGGACCTCAAATGATCAAGGACACAAAATGAATACCATTGATCCCATGTCAACTCCACCGGTCTAATTGTCGTTTGGCTTCCACCATATCCTTCTGCACCTTTTTCCGGCGATAGAAGATTGGACAATCCCGGCTGCAAAACGTTAGTGAGAGAATCAACCAAATGTAAGAGAGGCACGGAAAAACTGATGGTCAGAGGTTGAGTTTGAGGGGAGGTATAGTCGAGAGGACAAATGAAGACGAACCTCGTGCAAAGCACGTCTTGATGAAGTGAACCCTGGCATTCTTGGCATTGCGTCCAGAGCCTTCCAAAGAGCTCCTCGAGCTGGGAGACTGCAAAGGAGTATTAAGAACTAAGCATTTCGAATGGCATAACTTTTTCGGGTACAGTAGAATATGAGATGAGTTTCCTACCTTGAAGTACTGTCTTGCAGTACAATTCAGATTCCCTCCCTTTGCAGTGCGAACATAGGGTTTCCTCGGCATTGCTGTTGGGGAAAAGATTGGCAATGATGCATGAGTTTACCTCCATTATTCGCACGACACTCCGTGTGATGACAATATATGGTAATAATGGGCAAGCCCAATATCATCTGTACCACTCTAAACAAAACATAATGCAACATAAATTATCCCAACCAGGGAATTCTCTTTAAATACCGAAATTACCTTAGCAATGCCTTGCAACCAATGCAGGCAGACCTTTTCTGTGCGAACTTCATGATGCCACTATTCGAAGGAGTAGAAATGGAAATTGATCTCGTGTGACTGCCTTGAAGAAGTTCTTTGCTTGCATTCTTCAAGATTGGTTCGAAAATCCTTAATAGTGGCTGAAAAAGAATGAAAGGTAATGGAATTAATCCAGAGTAATGTATTTCTAAAAATACCAACTTGCAACTATCATCCAGGCAATCAATCACCTTGCTGATTTGATTTTCAAGATAGTATTGGGGATCGATCGGAATGTTATTTTCTAGCACGTAGATGGGGTCCTCAGATTTTTCATAAGCCTGCACTAGGATGACTCATGCTTAATACAAAAATAAACCACTCGTACAAAAATCTTGGAATAAGAAAAATACCAGGATAATACCTTGGCACCCTTGGCGGCTTTAATAATAACATAAGGAACTCGATCTCCAACATTGGGAGCAGTGGCTGCATCTCTCTGTCAGCCAAACAAATTGGGTTGCCTTAGTGTTACTTTGGAGTAAGAGCCAAAGCAAAGAAAGAATCGAAATGCATCATCAGTATGCTTCAACCTTGCGCATGCGTTCAGCAAGTTCAACGTGAGCTGTCCTTACATCATAATCATCTCCAGACTTCGTAAGGCCCTGTAACTTTATATTAGTGGATTGACCAAGACAGAAAAGTGGGGTGATTACCAAATAACAAATAGACTATAAACGACCTTAGTAATCACAAGAAGTGACAAGTCAACCCGATTCATTAGGAGGTCTGAAATGGTGTCCTTGACATACTGCACTGCCCCAGGAACGTCCCGTTCTATGAGTATCTTGTGGAGGCAGTCATTCACCAAGTTCTTGACCAGCAAACAGTTATCTCTCCTAACAGTTTCAATACCTGTTCATCACATGATGAATTTCAATGAAAGCTACTCCTTTTGGATTATCAAAGAATTTAAATGAAAAGTGATCAAGAAGTTTCTACCTTTAGTATCCATCTTATCAAACTTTTCAGGACGCGTCCAATAAAGCCCAGCATATCTTTTCTTGCTGATAAGCAAGTAAGGAAAGTATATTTTCTCGAACTCCAGCTTGATGGGCTACACAAATTAAAAAAGTAACGGCAGGAAAAGAACAATCAGTCAAACCAGCTAACAAGTCAAGTGGGTTCAAAGGGCTCGATCCAATACTTACTTTTTAATTTCAAGAGTTACTTGAAAATTTTAGATTTCAGATGCAAACATTTTTGTTGAAATAACTCGAATTTCAAGGATTGTCGTAAATTATCTTCTGAAAAATGGTTTCACATAAAGTTGTTTAAAAAAAAACACGAGTGGCAAGGCTTTCCAACCCACATGAAGAAATATATTGAGTGTTTATGCCTTGTAACGAAGCACTACTAAGAGCCACATCTTTCCACTGAGAAAAACACAAAAGTCCACGTCAGCGGTATTTTTCATCTTTATATTTCCAGGTATACTTCCACTGTAGCAAACTAAAGCCATTATTAAGTCCTCAGACACTCATGCTCTTAGATTACCTTTGTGAAGGTTCCACTTATATACTCGGCAGCTTCAGCTCCTAATTTCATTGCTTCTTCTACCGTGGACACACCAAATTGCACCATTACTGAATCTGTGTCGCCATAAATTACCTAAAGAACCAAATTGAATCAGGCACCTAAAAACCACGGATGGAGATACCAGATTTACAAAAGCATGAGTTGGGTAGAAGAAAGGAAATGGAAAGTGAACCAAATATTCTGCTAAAATCAAATCTGAATTCAATAAAAATAAATGAGTTGATTAGTTATCTGGGAAGTATGCAATACGAAATTAATTGGCAATCTCAAGTCTTCTGTCATGCCATACTTAAAGGAATCTCAGTTCATAGAGTTTTGTTCCAATATAACATCGGTAGCGAAAATAATTTACGAAATAGGGTCAGAAGTTTTAAAATTCCTTGACCAATACCCTTAAAAAGGTATTTGAAATACTAATTTTGTTCCTTAAGGAAATCGGTATTTCAAACACTGATTAAAAGTTAGGGAAATCGATGTTTGAAACACCGATTTCCCCAATTTTTTAAGGCAAAATCGGTGTTTGAATCACCAATTTCCTTAAGGAACAAAATTAGTGTTTCAAACACCAATTTTTGGGCATTAGTCATGGAATTTTAAAACTAGGAACCCTATTGCGCAAAATAATTTACGGACCAACGTTATTTTGAAACATATCTCTCGGTTCATATTCATAAGCATCAAATAACTTTTCTAAAGTGCATCAAATGGTATGTTTGCCAATGTACGTCTGAGCCAATATATTTTCAGACTACATACCTCAGCATTATGGGTGTAACCATTAAGTACAGTAAATTTATCCTCCACCAGTCTTTTTGTATGCTCGATCATTTGTCGACCTTCACAAAATGTAAGGCTTTAGTAAAGATGATGTACAAATCCGGCTAATCATTATCTATTCCAGGAAGACAAGCACATAAAAAATTTCATAGCCTAACCATAGCTGGTAACACTTGAAGATATTTCAAGGCATGGTAACTGGCCAACTGTAGCTCCAGTGAATCCATAAACAGAATTTGCACTGACCTGTGAAGAGAATTGAACAATCAAGAAGGCATCGAAATTCCACCCATGATATTAGACATCAAAATAATTAGACGTGCCGAATCCCGGGATCCTAAACAATCCCTCATTCAACTGTAGTGAGACCTTCAATGCAAGCTGACGACCATCTAGCACAGCCTTTTCGAGGGGATCCTTCGCCTCCTGAAATCAGGATGAGAAGATAAGTTAACAAACCCAAATAATAAAAGATCATAACACAATCTTAATGAAATTTTATAATCCAGCTCAAGTTTACACATAAATACCAAATGCAAAAAAAAAAAAAAAGAAAGGAAAGGAAAACATCAAGCCAAAAGATGGAACCCAGTTGAACAAAAGCCGCAGTAAGAATGAATCTTGTAGAAGCAATGAGGAAGTTAACAAACACATTAAGACACCTTCAGATCAGCTTTAGCTCTTTTACGTGCAGCGAGCAATTCTTCGAGAATCTCAGGAAGAATTCCCTAAAAAAATGACGCTCAGGTCAATCGTCATTAAAATTCCAGAAGGAACCTGAGGCAAAAGATATAAGAAGAACCTTCTGTAGACTTGATTTAACAAATATTTCTCCTGAAGGAGTTTTGTTAATGCACTCTGGCGGGAGATTAAGCTTTCGAGCATCCTCAGATGTGACCTAAAGAGATAACACATCCAAAGTTGTCAACTTTCCCAAAAATTTTACTAAGTTCAATTCCTCCAAGAAAATGGCATGGAAACCAGAGAAGAGGAAGAATCACCAGAGTACAATAACATAGGTTATATGCCATCATAATAGATGGATAGAGAGAAGCAAAGTCTAGCGTAGCAATTGGCTTTTCATAAAATCCTGCCCTTGCATCCAACACCTACACCAATCATAATGAAAGCCTGAGAAATCTTCCATTGTAAGAACATAAGAGTACACCAAGTAAATAACAGGATAACATATAGAAAGAAAGTCTCAAAATAGAAGATCCAGGTACATAGCGTGTCCAGTTGGAAATAATCGAGTCATCTCATGAATATTTTGTTTAAAATAGAGTAGAATAAGTTATGATTAAGCAAACAAATTAGCATGCTGATTAATGGGGAGATCATATGAGATAAAAGAAAATCTAAATGAATTGTTTGGTCAAGACTCTTATAAAGCAAACTTGTGAAAAAGAAATCGCTAATTAAAGATGAGAAGATTTCCTGAAAAAATTTGGAGTGAAGGTCTGATAGTGTAGTGTTTTGGCAATTCTTAAACATGCAGCGAAGCATTATTAGCAAGAGGAAGTTCGTCATTTCTGAAACTATCCTTGTTCATCATTTTGGACTTTGCACATAATTCTAGGAACTTACAGTGGCACCTTCAAATGTTCCTTGCTCAGATCCTGCTTGTTTTACGTTAGGTAGAACAAGGTTCTTCTGCTTTGCCTTACGAAGGAGTTGTGATAGCACCTGAGAGGGTGAAAAACAATATTAATGAGACATTTGAAAAAACTGAAGATCCATCAAATCGAAATTAGAACTGTCACAACCTACCTTAATGCTTTGCCCTCTAGAAAGAAGAAAGGAGATGGGCACACCAGTGACTCTAGCCATCTCTATGTAATTATACATGAACATCAATTTGTCCAGCAATCGTTGAGGCAGATAAGCATCCTGATTAACAGATAAACACATGAAAGGAAACTAAAGCATAAAACAATTCTGCAACAGTAATAAGATGTTAATTTTTATCTTCAGCCGCTATTTCCTGCTGATTATTTAACATAAGAACTTATATCTTCTTAAACACAAGCACGGGGAGAAAAACCATCCCAAAGTAGATCATTAAAAGATGAAGCAATCCGCAGCAACCATAAACATTAACATCAACTGCATTTCTGGTACAAGTCAATGATGCATCATAGAATAGGCAGGCATAATTCCCCCTTCTAGAGAGTTGCCACAACTACCAAAGAAGAGAAAAACCTATAATTTGGCATGAGTTCCATGTTTCATGATTCATCAAGACAGGCAGCCACAAGATGGCAAGAAACAGCAGAAATTGATTCAATACGCTGAAGATAATGCAGACGAAAGTGAAATGGTGCACATTCTTCAAGCTAGAGATTGGGCACATCAAGAGAATGCTAGAAAATGAAACACACCTTTAAACAATAAACAGCAAGGCGTCTCCTTGTCTCTGCATTCCCGTTCTGAAGATCAGATATTATCGAATGATGAACATCTTCTTTCTGCATGAAACATCAAATGGAAGCAGCAGCATTAAAACAGCACACAACATATTTCACTGGAGATTTTTCAAGTACTGAAAGAATAAAATGCTTGAAAGGCGAGTACAGCATCAGGGGAGAAGTGATGACTGGAATGATTTACAATGTCATGACTACCATAATAACCAAAGATACTATTTGATGAAGTCGGCAGGATGAGAAATAAAATATTCATGGCAACCAAACAGCTCGAACTGATGTACAATGAGAATGTATATTACCTGTTCAGAAAGGAAGTGAGCTGAAACAGAGTTCAGTGAATATGAACTCAGTTTATAGTCACGTTGCATCACCTGAAGTTTCAAAAAAAAAAACGTTACAGCATTAACAGGGAAACCATCATGCCATAAGAAACAGGGAAAAACGTCAGAACCTGTAGCAAATCAAACTGAACTCTGCCCTCAATAGTAACATCTTTGCTTTCCCTTGTTCCATACTGCCTGCAATACAGCAAACAAATTGCCCCATGCAGAACAGTGACAGTAATTAGTAACATAATGTAGCTATTCCAGATTTTTTATACCCAAGAAATTAGAATATCATCATAGTACCGAGAAGAGAATGTGGCATCTCGTACACGGACCCTGCTATTCCTGATGCGGCCCAATAGCGGAAATTCAGCAATATGCAAAGCTTCAGCCCTCTGAGAGATAAAAAAATTACAAGTTCAAATCAAGTTCAAAGCAATTAACAAACGATCTTAAGCATACATCTGACATGGAAGAGAACTTCGTATCATGACCTAAAAACTGGGTAATAATTTACAGGAATTACTGTGTTTCTTGCTTTGAGAAATAAAGGAAAACTCATACGAAAAGAAAGCCGCCAGCACATTATCAACAATTGAAAGTACGAAAAGATATAGCACAAAGAAAGTAGCTTTATATTCATTGGGAAAGCGCCCATTGACATCATCATGCTTCAGAGACAAACATTCCAAAGACACATCCCTCCCGCGTCATGAACACCATTTCTACAGGTGATGTGACGACCTCTTACAAGTTCAAACAAGTTATTGACCATTTGTACCCCATGACAGATAAATGTCTAACAGTCAATAAAATGCATTAAAGAGAAGTACAGAAAGTAGTAACCTCAAGAAGATAAGGCAAATCAAATTTGCATATATTATAACCAATAATGATATCAGGGTCCACTTCACGGACAAACTCCTGCAATGAAAGGTTGTGTCAAAGAAATAGTAGTAATGGTCTAGAAATTCTAGCTAACCCAAATGAGGATTCAGGAAGAACTGTCATGCCAGATGTTGGATTTAAACAGAGATGTAAACAATTAATAGGATAAAAAAACTAGCGGGAATCAAAAAAGTTCTTCAACAAGTATCCCAGCTAGAAAGTTAAAGGAAACAATGGCAATAACATAACATTGCAATGCGCATTTTAGAGTTATACGAAGTAATCGTACTCATGAATTTTGCATGCTCCTAAGAACCTCGACCCATAAAAGCTTACCTTCCAAGCTAGTAAGACTTCTCTTTCCGTGTCGAAGGACATGACATCAACACCAACTATAGAGGAGCAGGAATTCAAGGTCATCACATTACGTATAAAAGGTTGGCTCTCCCCTTGAATTGTGACTAGATTAGCCACCTGAATAAAACGAATCAAGTTTCTAAGAAACAACAAATAGAGAAGAACCTAACAGGATCCACAGCAATCGGATAATATTTTGTTAAAAAGTACAATAAAGAAACCTGAATAACAGGATCATGGCTAGGCTCTGGAAAATGACCTTTGCGGCCAGCACATTCAATGTCAAAACTTAGAATACGAATAGGTGCCATCTTGGAATACTCCCCTTCTGGGCGGTGGCTAACAAGGCGAGAGTAACTGAGAATATTTATTAAGGAAATTATTGTGTTCACATGAACATTACTCCATGGTTAAGTACGACAAACATTCTAGAAGAGGATACAGACAATCAAATTCTAGCTGGCAGTTTGACAATTTCCTGGCTGTCTTCCGATACATCCCAGCAGCCACTTCAATCCAGTTGCCTCCAACAACATCACAATCAATCATGAAACGAAGAGGGAACAGAATGTTGCTCTCATACGTCATGAAACTCTTCATCCCCAACCCCTCAATTTGTATACCTCTGTCAAGAATGCCTGCCATTATTGGAAGATTGGACAAAGGAGGGAGATGAAGATGCATGAGAAAGAAGTTATCTCATTGGATATGTGAAAATTGCTCTAACCAGGCTTAGGAAGCTACCACGGCAGGTTGGCACCATTGAAGGTAAAGAAACTACAATTTTGAGAAATGGATGAGAAGTTTGCTGCTGATAGTACATAATGCTTCGTTTTTGCACCAGGTCAATACGCCTAACATACTCAGGCACTTTGACACTCCTGCTGGACTCCCTCATCTTATCCTATAGCACGAAGGCAAGAAAGCATAACTTCACCATGTCAAGTCCAGGAAAAATAACCAATGACTAAGCCGCCATGGTAGGGAAATTAGTAGATGCATGCCTCAAGAGTCTGGCGAAAACGAGATATATCATCAGGACCCATTCCTGGAGGACAACTAATATAGAAGTATGGTTCAAACCCATGAACGTTGCAACAAACACTATGACCTGAAAAGAAGAAGATAAAAATGATCACCTCTCTTCAATTAAGACCAGCATTCCAATGTTATACAAGAGGATATAAAAGGATCACTATGATGTCATCAAAATTGTCTCACTTCAACACGTTTTACTTTCAGTACACTGATTAACATTTCCTTCGTCGAATATGAATTCTCTCGCGATAGGAAAAACCATTTTTTTAATAAGTAACTAAACTCAGAAAGCATTTGCACAGTCACGTTAAATTACCACTACAGATAAACTTGAAGACCCAGACAGAAAACTTAATGATCTCAACCTTCCCAGGTGACACCGAAGATCCGAATCACTGCGGCGGGACCAGAGCGGTCGGGCATGAGGTCCTTATGGCTCTCCCCAACAATGTAATCAATCTCCAGCTGTTGAAACACTGCAAACGAACAAGAAAACCCACAACATCACTTCACTCCACTTCCCCGCCCATCCCAACAACAGCCAAACGAAAAACCAAAAACGCCTCCCTCAGATCCCTCAACTCACGTATGTTCTCCTTTTGCGACACGTAACCCTCGGACAGCGGGGGACGGGCCCACTTCGCGAGACGGGAGGCCAAATCCCCTCCGGCGTCATCCCCCGGATGCTGTTCCTCGAGGTCGCGGAGGATAAGTGACTCCTCATCCTCCTCCGCATCGATTAGGGTTTCCTCGAGGTAGACGTCCTCGTCGAGGAAATCGTCGTCTAGCGGGGCCGACGGCGGCGGCGGGGTCGGGTGCTTCGAAGGGAAAGCGGGGGATTTCGCTGGCGGGGGGCGCTTCCTCGAAACGCTGGCCATGACCGTTGCGACGGCGAAGACGAAAAGTGGGGAAGGGAAGGACAAGGGAAAATTGGAAAAGCTCAATGGAGGGAAAATTTGTCGGAGATTCCCGCCAGTAAGCTAGGGCACGTTTGTTTGGAGAAAAGAAGATTGACTAGCGAAATAATTTTTTTAATTATTATCTAGAATATTAGCAAACCAAACGGATCTTAAGGCTTCGTTGGGCCTGAACTTGATGACGATTTTGGGCTTTAATTCTAACTTCGGTACCCGACTTAAAACCTTGGCCCAGCTCGAGGTTACACGAAACCAATAAACTCCAACTAAACCTAGGGGACCGACCACCTAGGCACACAACCACACACCGACCCAACCAAGTCAAGGGATCCAGCATAAGGGTCCTACACAGACAAGCTAACACAAATCCTAAAAGAATTAATCTTCCAGCATCAGCACATGGGTCCAGCAACAAGCACAGACCATCCAAAACCACAGGGCGCTCTCAAGGGTAGCCAAGCAGCAGCAGGAGTAGCACCAGCCATAGGGTCGAACAACATGGCCCGCTAGCCGACAACTCCACAAGCCAACTTCTGCAAGCAGTCCTCATATGCCTCCCACCAGTCTCTCGTTAAGAGTCTTCGTGCTATCATCAAGAGGAGTAGCATGTCAAGGAGACATCCGGTCAGACCCCCCAACCCAACTTTCCACCCTAGCACGAGCCAAGCCACTGGTCCTTTGGCAGCACGGTCTTCCATAGACTAAGAGCCGAGGAGGACCCTGCATTGGAACCGGGCTAGGGAAGACTCAAGAACCTACAGGCCCGACTCGAGAGAGACAACAGAGACATCGCTGAGGAAGATGCGACAGAGGCGTCGGCCGGCGTCAACCGTACAAAAGCGCATAGTCGTCAGGATGGGGACCGTTCGATCCAAATAGACCGAACGGATGATGACCGTTCGTACAAGCCAATGTGGCCCTCCGGTGGCTTTCTGGCGACCCTGAGCAGTTACGAATCTATTCTTGGGGGGGAGATAATCTTTTGTTTTTTTCCATCACAAGTAACCCGACAATACCAATCGCCTTTATAGTTGTACGGCCATCGAATGTTGTGATCGAACGGATAAACTAACGTTTCTAGGGGAGTCTTTGGACATGTCGCGCTACCGGAACGCAGCCCCTGCCAAGCATATTACCTCACTGATCATTAGATTCCTTTTAATTATTTCTCCGCCTTCTCTCAATTTGTGGCACAACATCTTCTCGAATTTTCATTTCGGAAAAATATATATTTATGGCCTATTGAGTCAATTTTCTATTTTATCATTAACTTATTTTGTTATATAATTTTGTCACCAACTTTTGTTTTTATTTTGATTTTGACTAATCTTGAATTTCTTTTAACAAAAGTCAAACAAGGCATTAATATAGTCCGACCCGTGTCTTATAATAGTGGTGTTTCAACCTCTCATTCATTCGCTTCATAATCCACTTTACTCGTAGTAGCAACCCCTAATAGAACATCATCCAACCTTCACCGATTTTGCATATTTTTTGACAGCATCAACAATTATCGTCTAACTTCGGCTTCCAATTCACTTGATTTGTCCATCAAAATTTTAAAATAAAAAAAAAAACATGAGAGGTTTCCATATTATTTCCCATTTTTTTAATTTTTTTCTTTTTTAGTCGATAAATAAAAAATTCTCTTTTAAGGTCTGTTTGGCTTACGCGCGATAAAATTTAAGATTAGCCAAAATCAAAATAAAAATAAAAGTTAATGACAAAATTATATAACGAACAAAGTTAATAACAGAACAGAAAGTTGGCTCAAGGTTGCGGCTATGAAAATCAAAAGCTGATTAAAAACGAAAGGGAAGGAGGAGAGCTCATAATATAATAAAAAAATCAAAAGCTGATTAAAAACGAAAGGGAAGGAAGAAAGTGGCAACGATAGCGGATGTATGAAGAGAATGACCGGCAGTGGCATAGGAAGGAGAAGGCATTGGGGCAGCATCAGAGAAGGGCGCGGCGGCGGGGAGGGCTGTTCGTCGTTGGAGGTTATGGCTTCCCGAATCGATTTAGGGTCGAGGCGCACGCTTTAAGCGCTGTGCTTTGGGCTTTGGGTCAAGGCTCATGCTTTAAGCACGCTTCTTGCACTGCTCTCGAACGCTTGGGATTTGAGCCCTCTGTCTACGCTCCGCTGATCTTCAGGGCTTAAAGCGCGCTTTTGACAACTATGATCGAGACAACTCATATAACTAATACATATTTAAGTTTTATATCTAAACCTTACAACTAAACACATTCAATATCACGCTTTCCCACTTAGGTGATAATAAAATACTTCGAAAACAAATATTTCCAACAAAAAACTATAATACTCATTAACTAACAACCTTCCAGGATGAACAATGAAGAAAACTTCTTTGTGGTCTGCTTTTACTTTAGGACGTGAACAATCACAGAGTAACAATTAGTAATGCGTGCTTGCAAATGTGGTCGTGAAAATGGAAGTTGAAATCGTCGAGCCCACACTCATTTACATGCCCTCACTACTACTCATTGTTGATCCAACCAAGAAAAAATGGAACATCTCCAAATTCCTCTGCCCCGAATATCATTCCCCTTTCTCCCAAATTAAGATCGAATTAGGATTTTCTCTTTTAACCTTATTTCAAGAGATAAACCATCATACAGCACGTTATGACCCACGTAGACAAAAAGTAGTATTAAAATATGTCTTGTCACAGCCTTCAACAAATCGTAGATTCGGATAACACCATTGCAATAATGTCATAAATGATTCAAAATATTGCTTTAAGGATATAAAAGAAATTTAGAAAGTTTATGTCACAAAAGAAAGTCGGTAAAAAGTTAGGGCTATAAATCGATATTTTTCCGATAGTAATGATATTCTTGAGGCAAATCGTAGATGTGGTTAACATCGTATAAATAGAGCCATAAATGATTTAAAATATTGATTTAATGCTATAAAAGAAATATTTTAAAGTTAAGCCATAAACGAAAGTTCGAGAAAAGATGATGACACAAATCAATATTTTGCCAAAATATAATTGATAAAATATCGATTTGTGGTAGCACCTTTTCTTGAACTTGGCCTGAATTTTAAAATCCTTCTTTTATAGCCCTAAATCGATAATTTGAATATTTTATGGCCTTATTTTAGCTGTTGCCCGATTCTACGATTTGTCATATAAAATGTCTATAATTATCCAGCCAAATATCGATTTGCGGCCCCAACTTTTTTGTCAATTTTCTTTTGTGGACCAAGCTTATAGTCGTAAATCGAAATTTTTGAATCTTTTATAGCCTTATTCTAAAACAAATTTAATATAATTTCTCTTCGAGACAACTTATATAACAACTATATATTTAAGCCTTACATCTAAACACCTCAGTAAAATACTTCGAAAACAAACATTTCCAACAAAAAACTATCATACTCATCGGCTAACGACCTTCCAAGATGAACAACGAAGAAAACATATTAGTGGTCTGCTTTTTCTATAGGACGCGAACATGGCAATTAGTAATGCGTCCTTGTAAATGTGACAGAGAAAATAGAAGTTTCTAAAACTAACATTCATAAAAGAAAATCCTTTATTAGGTTTCTTGTAAGATTTTCTGAGGGTTACAAACAGTCAGTTTTTGCCAATTTTGTCTCCTCTGCAGCCGTACGGGAAGGAAAAGGGGAAGAGGATCTACGCTACTCGGTTACTCTCTTTAGATTTACGACATGGCAAATACGGATACTTTTTCTTTTCCCTTGATCTTTCTCGATGACCGTAAATCCGCGTAATTGATGCAGTTTTACGTTGTTTATTTGTTTGTTGTTTATATGTTTGTGTGAATTTCTTACAACTTGGTGTTGTAATATAAAAAATCATCCATAATTTGTCAATTCATACGGAATTGCGGCGATGTAAAGCCCTCGTCGCGAATGCTCAAAGCCATCGCAATGGCATAAGGGAATGGAGAAGTCATTCCTACGGCAATCATACTTGCTCGGTGTTGCTGAAACCGTCTTCCATTAGCATGGACCTAGTTTAGACAACCTCGGTGGCAGCAGTGACTCATAACGTCGATCTCGAGGGCCTAATTCACACTGTTTTATAGTCCCTACATTTATCTCTCCAGCGCCGATCACAGGTTAAACTGCACGATTGACTGAGGTGGTATAAGTCGAGGGGATTGGCCGAATGGAACTCAAATACGAGGTTTGTCAGCCTTCCGAATTCGTCAGGACCGATGGCCATTGGTTCGGACTGGATCGCTGGCTTTTGTCTATTGTTTTGGATTTCTCGTGATCGACGATCTATTTTTGAAATGTCATTTCCCATTCTATCAAAGGGTTGCCGACTTATCATATGTCCCGTCACAATTAACGAAGACAATAGTAAAGAATTTTGTTTTAACAATATTTGCAGGACTATGGCAACAAATGGCTCTGTTCATAGTTCCGAGGTGGTCTGCGACTTGACAACTACGAAAATTTCGTACCTGTTCATTTATGTTGTGGACTAGGGCGAGCTTGAGAAGATTGCAAAGTTTTGCCATACATGGATGAAGCAAAATAACTCAAAACATAATTGGAGGTCGCAATTAATCGGAAAGTCTGATTGAGCTATAGGGATTATTCTGCATATCGTCTTGTTAGACAGATAGCTAATAACGAGGTAGATACCAACAATCGGTCCTGGTAAATACGATGAAGTTTCTCGGACTGATATGGGAAGACCGGGCGGCAGCTACGAAAGATTGTCTTATTGATCTCATGAGTAATGAACTCAATGTTCTATAGTTTGGAGAACTCGGCTATAAATACTTAGAAGCGTTCCTAACTGTTAGCCAAGCGAGTTAAAGCTATCCGATAAATACCGATCGACCACCGATGGCCTCATTTGGGAATACTGCATTCTTCTTGGTCGTTCTGATAACGTGTTGCTTCATGCCGGCAGACAGCAAGGCGGACGACAAAATTATCGATGTACAATGCTCGGCGAATGGCGTGGAAGAAGTTGGGGACGCAGAGCGCGCAATCTACGACGTGACAGATCATGTAATTGCCAATACTGCCAACAGTTTTTACAACTACGAGTACCACGAAAAGGTGGGAGATAACGACGCCTGGGGAAACGGTGCATGCAATGGAGTCCTCTCGAACCCTGATTGCGCCAACTGCATAAGGATAGCCAACGACTATCTCACTATGCTTTGCCCGTTCAAGGGCGGCGCACGCATCAAGCTCGCAGACTGCCGGATGAGGTATGAGCAATATAAATTTCCTGGTCCCTGGTGAACACGAGCCGAGAAAACCGCATCGTCCGGGGTTTCATCACTTCTACACACATGTCTTAACCACTTTTCATGTGTAACCTTGCCAAAACACAACAGCCGTTTTCAGTCCATGTTGAATCAAAAAACTGATGCATATTACTTAAAATAAGAGTCCATCCATTTGGGATTGTGTTGACAGCAAAAATTTAGAGTACACGCTGAAATACTTCTACAAAACTACTCAGCTTTTCAGAGCAGTCGATTCTGTTTCTCGACGTGAGTCGAAATCTTAACTGTGGCACCTCAACTCCTCTAGTGATTAATGGGTATGTTGAGACCCAAATTTTCTCTAAGAAATCAGGTATGGGAATCATTGAGATAAATCGGTTGGCGTTAATCGTATTAAGAAAATCAGGAGGGAGATGTTCCGGGAAACTGTTGATGGTGGAAACCACAACACGTCGCGATACTGACGTAACAAACCCATAGGATTTAAAGAAAACGAGGACGAGAAACAATACAAGTGCATTTCATCGTCATTATTAAAATACAATACTTGATATTACAATGCTTGGACAGAAGAAATGATGAGAGAAAAAGGAGAAAACCAAAAAATGTCCTCTACAAGAAGCAAAGTGATTGCCGTAGTCTTATTCTAAAGGTTACAACGCTTATTTATACTAACTAGACACATTCTAACCGCTAAACACGTGTTTTATTTCTTCTTCGACCGAAACAACTACCTACAACGAGCTTTCGATCAACCCAAAAATGGGTCTCTGTCAACCCAGGACTGGTCCAACCGATGCAGAATGCCTCCCAGTCGATGTAGAATGCCATCCAGTCTATGTAAAATGTCATCCAGCCAAAGCAGACTTAGTAAAGTCGAAGCAGATTAGATGCAATCGATCCAGACTTGCTCCCAGTCGAAGGAGACTGTACCCAAACCGACTGCGCCCGATCGACCTATCAGAGACAAAAGAAAATAGCCATAAGACGTGTGAAGATCGATGCCCCTTCATCGATGCTCTTTCGAGGGGGCGAGGGCTGCCCCTTCATCGATGTTTCATCCGCTGATAGAGTGATGACGACCTTTGTCGGCATGTCACCCATCCTCGACGCTCCGCCACCCGTGAGGCCTAGGATGTACGTTTACCATGTAAACAAAGACTGTGCAAGAAAATCCTAATGTTGAGTCTCTTCATGTGTCAAACGATCAAGGCCGATACCCGCCCGATTTCATATCCCGTGTCATGTTGACCAATCTCTGTATATCTAGTCGAGTTGGCCTCCCCCATATTTGGGTTTGGCTGAAATGTTGTGCACGAAAGATACCCTGACATCTGATCCTAACCCCCATCCTACCTATCCAAGTTCAAAAGTCCAATCCCAAATTTACCGATCCTGATAACGATGATTAGTCAATTTAAGTAATTCAAGATAACTCAACAGTTGTAACATCAACAACACACACAAACACTTTAATTGACTCCCAATCATTCATAACTATTTTCATCGACAAACATTGAGAATCCACCTTAAGCATAGAATTATTACAATGTGACTTCTAACAAACATTCTTCATTATGTGAGGCACATGCCAAATACCTTTCGATTCTCTCATGGCATCTTCCTTCGTTCCGAGATATACTAACTCGTATTTGTAACTTTGCACTTGTGACGGTTGCCCGAACATGCTTCTATATTTATTGTTAAACATATGTAGTGAACATCGATTGACATATGAAGACACATGTGGGAAAGTACTAATCGATTCAATAATTCAATCATGGTCGAGTGGTCTTTCCCACTTGGTGTCTAAGTGTCTATACCATGCTATCTCAAGCACATCTATGAGGAGGTTTACACTAGTTCCAAAAAAACATCGCCAAATATGGTCGTTGTTTCTAAATTTACATTCATATCATCGCAAGAGCGGGTTTTGAAAGCTCGCCTTTTGGTTTTGCGATGAGGATAAGTCTTCAAAATCCGCCCTAATGGTGTTTGAACCATCACGACAAGTCTTGAAGACCCGTCCTCTCTCCAACAAGAGGATTCTAGTGTCAAACGAGAGACGGGCTTTAAAAATGCACCCTCACCAAGGATGCATGATGGAAATACACCCACCATAGACTTAATTTTTTTTAAGTGAAAGTGGGGCAAGATCCCACACTAACGTTGACCCAAGAAGGCAGACACAACCACACTTGCCGACCTCGCTCATGTTGGGATGTAAAGTTAGTCGGAGCGAATCAAGTCATGCAGTGAGGAAAATGGCAAGAGTTCAAGAGTTTCCCAGGTATGTTTATGATACTTGATCCGTTATCGATCTCGTGAGTGTTAGATTTCGGGCGCAGCACAAGCGGTCAAACAAAATTTTTATGTTCAGAATAAATGACCCTAATATATTTAAATAACAAAAAATCTTGTTCGAATATCATAGCTTGAAATCTCCTGCAAAATAAACCTAATCGAGGGCAGAATCAATTCAATTTGGAAAAATAAAAGGGCAGAATCAATTCAATTTGGAAAAATAAAAGGGCAGAATCAATTCAATTTTGTTCGATCCTTCTATGTAAAAATATTAAAACAATTAATATATTTAACCATTAGTTATAAACTAAACGTGAAATTATTTTAATAAATATTAAATATTCATTTCATATCTTTTATAAAATATAAATTGACCCAAATAAATTCATATTCGAGGTCTAAATTTTGCTTCCAATATTTCAGAATAAATTAATAATCCAATTAACTTTAATTATGAAATAATAACATGATTAATTTTACTATCTATTAATTTTACTATTATCTCTATCAAGTGGCCTAGATGTCACCTCTCTAACCCAAAAGAGTGATGAATCTAATATTGACTCAACATTATTTTCTCTACGCTTTGTCACGCACCCAACAATCGTATTACTCACAATCCGGTTAAAGATTGTTTTTAACGACGTCAAAGCATGTAAACTCTTCGCATAGAATAAATGGAGGTATCAAGTCAAAAGATCAATTACACTCGCTCATAAAGAGAATTGACCAATGATGTTCAATATATTGTATCCTCTTAAACCGTCGTGTTCAGTAACAATAATCTCAGGTACCCCAAAATATAACTTGGATATACTGTCCCTCGGTATATACTGTCATCAGTTATACTCAGCGATGATCTAGATGGTCATGTCCCCTCTAAATATTTATCCGATCACGGACTATTTCATATTAGTACATTCATTAATCTGTTGGACTTTATTATTAATATTTTTACATGAATAAAAGTAAAATAATCCATGACAAATACTCGCATTTATTAATTATTTATTCATAAATACAATAAAGTGTCTTGACACATAAATGCACACACTGACAACGAGAATTTGAAGCCTCCACATCTCGAAAGTGTGCCAGTCGGCGTGAACATGTGGCGGAAAGAGACGGTAACTCCTTTTTACTTTGCTTAATTTTGCAGTCATGTGGGGGTTTTGAGACCTGAGGTTTCGCATTCGAGCCATGACACGGAGTTTAGTTTATTGAATTAGTGATAAAATAAAACATTTAATTCCGTGAATGAATTAAGTCCAACCAAATATTGATAATTGAAAGAAATTATTTCATTAATCATTTTCTTCGCAGTTTCATCCCTCCCTACATAAAAGTCGCCAACAAAAGGGGCTAGTGTATGCATAATTACAGCCCCCATCCTCCAAATAATGGGCCTGTGGAACATCTTCCACTTAAACTCAAGACATCAAATTTCAAAAAAATTTAAGATTTGTATGTTAATTCGAAAAAAAAAAGTTCATAAAATATAAAAAATTCTCTAAACATTATTCTAAGTTGTACTTTCAAAACTAATAAACCTCAAGCTTTGTTCTAAGATACAGTTAGTTTAAAAAATATTTTGTTAAATATAGTATTAAGTTTTAAAAATTCATCAAATAATATTTTGCGTTGGTGTTTAAAATACTGAATTCTTCATTTTTCACAGTAAACTTAGTGTTAAAAATACCAAATTTTTAAGTAATAAACTCATTTCTCCTAATACTGAATTCATCGATGAAATTTGAAAATTGTAGTCTTATTTTACAAAATAATTTTCCAATGATAAGTTACATCAAAGCTCGAAGACCCTCATTGGTCCAAAGTATTCAAATTTTGATCGATAAACCTGAATTAACTAAAGGGCGAAACAAACATAATCTTATATCTCGTTTGGTTTGCGGAATGGAATTTCGAATGTAATAGAATAGAAATGAAGAAAATATGTAGTAATTAGAAAGTGAATTACTTAAAAAAAGTATTGTGTTTAATTCAATAATGAAGAAGGGGACGAAGAATGGAATTCCTTCTATCCCTGTGCAAAATTAAACAAATGAAATGAAATAATAAAAAAATAAAAATTTAAAAATTTATAAAGTGAATAGTCAATTTCGTTCCTTCGTCTATCCTTAAACCAAACACATGTTTAGTTTTAAGCATCGATCACATTCCCGTCACTAAGTTGATCCTTCCGAAAAGTCAACCATCGACGGACGGCGTCAATCAATCAACCGTGATGTCACCTCCGCCGTTCCTCCTCCTCCTCCTCCTCCTCACCCTCCCCTTCCCTTCCTTCCCCTCTCCCACCGTCTGCATCGTCGGCGGCGGCATCGGCGGCTCCTCCCTTTCCCACTTCATCCGCCGTTACTCCGCTCCCCAATCCAACCTTACCCTCCGGGTCTTCGAGCGTAACGCCGTCGTCGGCGGACGGATGGCCACCATTACGATCGCCGGCCACACCTTCGAGGCCGGGGGATCGATCCTCCACCCGAAGAACTACTACGCCCGCAACTTCTCCGAGATGATTGGCCAGCGTAGGCCCGGGTCGGAGAGGAGCGAGGACGGGGATCGGGGTTTTGGGATCTGGGATGGGGAGAGGTTCTTGTTGAGGAGCTGGTCCGTGGATTCGATGGGGGGTTTCCCGTTTGCGGAGAAGATGGTTTCGCTGTTGAACGACGCGATGCTGTTCTTTCGGTATGGGTTCTCGCTCTTCAAGATGAAGACTTTCGTCGAGGTATGTGCGATTCGATGTGCAGCAGTCGAGGAGTTTGAGGATATTGAAGTGGATTGGATAGTGTATGATTTGAAGGGCTGTGTTGCAGGAAACGGTGGGTCGATTTCTGAAGTACTACGAGTGTTCCGACTCGAGGCCCGTATTCGAGACCGTCGATGAGATGCTCAAGTGGTCTGGGCTGTATAACCTCACTACTCATACCTTGGAGGAGGAGCTGATCAGCATTGGACTGTCGCGTCTGCTGATCAACGAGCTCATCACGGTTACGGCTTTGGATAGCTTTGAGTTGGATCAATTTGCATCATCTCTTATGTTGATGAGGGTGGGTGGTTATGTGTAGGTCATTACTAGGATCAATTACGGCCAGAGTGTCAGGATCAGTGGACTAGCTGGCGCGGTTTCCATGGCTGGTTCCAGCGAGGACCTTTGGGCCGTCAAAGGAGGGAACTGGAGGATGGCTGCTGGTTTACTAAACCAGTCGGATGTACTGTTGCATCTCCAGGAGGAGATTGTGTCGGTTTCGGACCTCGGGACACACTATGCGCTTAATTCCTCCGCTGGAAACAGCTACATATGTGAAGTTGCAGTGGTCGCCACTCCCTTGGATGAGGTCGACATAGAATTCCATCCTCCTATATCGATCCCCAAGAGGAAGTTACAGCACACCCATGCGACTTTCGTGAGAGGAGTCTTAAATCCCGTAAGGGCAGCTTATTCCTCGTCAAAATTAGGGTACCAAATCGGATTCTTCTACTTCTAACAGTGGCTTGCTTTTTCTAATATGTGGCAAGGCCTATTTCGGTCTGAAAACTGTCGTGGAGATCCCTGACTTGATCGGCTCTATAGAAGATCCCAGCCTTCCGTTCTCGAGCATCAGTGTACTGAAGAGGCATGGAGAGAAGGACATGACATACAAGGTTTTCTCACGCCAAGCCACTGAGGACGCGTTGTTGGACGAGATTTTCAGGTAAGGTTATGATACTTTGGGTCCAAAGTCACGAATCCTTGTACAGGAAAATGCAGGATTCCTCTCCGATATCAGTGGTGCTCACCCTCACCCTCTTCGAAACACAGCACGCGGCAGGAGACGATTCGGATAAACTGGGGCGCTTACCCTCACTTCGACGCGCCCGAAAAGTTCGCCCCGATCATCCTGGACGGGAGGCACCTGTACTACATCAACGCATTTGAGAATGCTGCGAGCACAATGGAGACGAGTGCGGTCGCGGCGGAGAACGTGGCCCGCCTCGTACTGTTGAGGCTTCATGGGGGCTTGTCCCCGGGGATGTCCGACTTGAGGGGGATTAAATCTGACCCCACTTATTTGCACTCCGATCTCTGACGATAATGAAAATAAACTAAGAATTGGACCCATGAGTTACGTTAATCTAAAAAAAAATTGGAAAATACAGTAATAATTTCGAAATTTTATCGACTTAAAAACCCAAAAAAAAATTATAGTTTATAGTTCAATTTTTTTTTTTTAAATCTTACTTTATAAATTTGGCTCCTTTTTAAAATAAAATCATGCTGTATAAGTGTAATTTCATTTTTATTTTGGCACGTTAATGACGTAAATTTTGAGTCAATATTTTAATTTGTTATATAATTTTATCATTAATTTTTACTTTTATATTAATTTTAGTCAATTTTGAATTCTTTCTTGCAAAGTCAAAGAAAACTTTAACATAGTCTTACTCGAGTTTTATAACAGTGACATCTCCTTCGTTCGTTTCATAATTCACTTTACTCGTAGCAATGACCTCTCAGCAATCATTTGACCTTCATCAATTTTGTATATTTTTTTACCGCATCACAACTATCGTCCAACTCCGATTTCCAATTTACTTAATTTGTCATCGAAATTTTAAAATAAAATAACATACGAGATATTTTAATATTATTTATTATTTTTTAAAATTTTTTTAATTAATAAATAAAAATTATTTCTTAAGACCCTTTTCACGTGATAAAATTTAAAATTACTCAAAATTAAAATAGAAATAATATTATATAATAAAGTAAATCACAGGCACAAAGTTGAGGTTATTTTTAACAAATTTTTTTTTTCTCCAAAACGGAAAAAATCCCATCGCTCCTTGTTACATGCATGTTATTTGAACTAATTTCCTTTCAAAAGTAAATACCGACTAATATTTTTAATAATTACCAATTTCTGCTTTAGTAGTAAATCTCGGTGAATCGGAAATCCAAGTATTTAATTAGGTAATTCGTCTGCGCGATCCCATTTTCATATTATCCAAACACCCGCGGAAGGAAAAGGAAGGGCATAGGGTGGAGGAAGGAGATGCCTCGCAGAGGGAAGCGTAGGGACGAAGGGCCGAGCGATTCCGACTCCGACCGTCCTCCTCCCCCTAAGAAGAAGGCCGTCAGGAAGCAGCAAGACGATGAGGACGACTCCGACGCCGTCGTCATCTGCGAGGTTTTTTCGACACGGCTAGGGTTTTATGTGGCTTTGCTAAGGTTTCTGATGACGATGTTTCTTTTTTGTGGTGGAAGCTGTCTAAGAAAAGGAGAGTGAGGGTGAGGAATTGGCAGGGCAAGGTCTTCGTGGACATCCGTGAGTTCTACTTGAAGGACGGCAAGTCCCTCCCCGGCAAAAAAGGTTCCTGCCCCCCCCCCCCTTTTCTTTACTCAATATGAATGACGTCGTGGTGCTTCTTCTTCGTCTTTGGCGGCGGCTGGCGATTCAGGCAATTCTTCTTGTTTCGTTTCTCAATTACGTCTTTGAGCTTTAGTTAGCGGCCGAGTGGCATCTGCATTGTGTCTCTCTCGACTGAATTAGATCTAATCCTGGTTAGACCGACTGTCGTTGCCTAGAGATTTTTGTTTACAACTATGGGGTTGCGCGCATTCCTTATGTCATTTATTGGTTTACCTGGTTGTTGACCCACGTTTTCTTTCAGGCATCTCTCTGTCTGTAGATCAGGTGTGTTTCTTACCACAGTTTTGGATTTTATGTTGTCTGGGGATTTCTGTTGAATTCCATGCTCTTATCTGTTTTTCAGTGGAAAATTCTTGTGGATCACATCTCGGATATCGACAAGGCATTTGCTGCTGACCCATAGGGCCTGGGACATTGCGTCCACATTTTGTTTCTGGCCCTCGTATTTTGGTTATTTGCTTTGAGTTTCGTAGGTGGTGTGTAATTAGCTGTGACTCGGTTTAGCTTCATGTTAGAAAAACTGCTGTTTCTGACCTGAAATCCTCAGTATTTGCTCTTAGGTGCAGTTAAGTATGTACTTCGAATCTGGTCTCAGTTTTAGCTTATAACTGACAGATGAGAGTTATCTCCTTCAGAAGGCGATGAAACACTATTATTTTAACCAACCATGTGCAGATGCTCGGATCAAATGGTTCGTCAAGCCTAAACAAGTAATAGACCATGATTCACGCCATTCTTACCTTCAACAATGGTTTGTTTATTTATTTAATCGATGCAGTGTGTGTTACTGTATGAATATCGTTAATCCTGGCAACTGATCCAATCAAGCCTTGCATGATTCACCCGAGCTGTCATTGAACATCAGGGACGACGATGAAACATCAAATGCAAGAAGAATAAACACAAAACTCGGAAAAAGGCCTTCTTCTATTGCTGAAAGAGAAAATAATCTGCACTAATTCTCAAGGGTACAAAATCATCTGCCCTCGCCGTACAAGTGTTGACAATGGCGGTTGCAGCACCAGCTTCGTTAGCAGCCCTGTTGCTCAAAAGTTTAAGCAGCAATGGAGGTTATTCGAATTCAGACTCCTAGTATGCTGTAAATGGCCAGGAGAACGAGAATGAATGATGCTGACATACCTCACAACCCTGAAAGCCAACATGGTTATTACAGAGGAACCTAATACGAGGAATGCATCGCATGCGTTGGCAGCTCCCATGGCCTTTTCTGCCCCATCCTTGGGCACATTATCTCCAAAGAATATAACCTTCCGGATTGCCATGACCGAGGAATCATTTCAATAAAGCCATAACATGATATGCCCATTCCAGGAATGAAGAAGGAATTAGAGCATTTGCATACATCAGGCTTGAGCACTCTTCCACATTTCTGACAAGGAGGGATGACGAAATCCTCCTCCCAGAACTCCTCGTCAATCCCGATGTCTCCGTCAGGCCTCTGCTTCATGCCAAAGCTTTTATCAGAGCCAGGACTTCCATGTTCCAGGCTCTCGATGGCTGCTGCCTGCTGCCTGAGGGGGCAGTCAAACTGAAATGCAATCAACAAGTCATTTTAATAATCAGCAATCAACAAGTGATTCTATGGGCTCAGCTCCATATCCTTAATTCTAATTCCCCTACTATAACCCCTAAGTTCAAATGTTTTAGGACTTTACGAGGCGTGGATCATTGCATCTACCATGCGCCGGCTGATATATGAACCTATATCACAACTGACTATCATAAGCTGAATTGTCAGGCCAATCTTTGAACAGCATCCCATTATAGTCGCTCCACCTGCTTTTCCATGGCAAATTGCACTTACACAGAACACACAGACACGAACAGGACAGATATAAGCACGCACACGGCTTAATTGAGCAGGAGCCAACCTTTGGGTTAAGAGCCTTTACTTCCTCCCGATATAAATCGCAACTAAATGAATGCCCACAATCAATCACACCACAGTATAGACAGTCCAGTGCAACTCTAGTGGGTTACTACCTGCACGATGGTGCAACCTGAATTAACAGTAAGCATTAGTATCATAGTAAAGAAAGGACGTGTTTTCAAAGGATGTCGTCTCAAAGAACTTTTACCTATCTACATTCTGAGTGATCATAAAGTTGACTCGACCAGCCTTTTCAAAAGATGCTAAAGCAAGGTGAGCAGCACCCAGTTGCGCTGCAGTAAATTTTCTCCATCCGGCTTTGCTCCTTGCCCAATATCGTTTACGGGCCTTTTGAAATGGGTGAACTCCTGCATAAAAGCACATAAGTAGCACCAATGAGTTAAAACTTCAACAATGTCAAAAGATATAGTGTATCATATCCTTGAGATTCAGTTGTATTTCCGGGTGTGTTTGCAAGGCTTGTAAATTTCATCTCATGTTTCTTAAGCAACGTAAAAATGCGAAGTTTTAACATCATTTTGATGACCTTTTCGAACAGAGACCATTCAATTCCCGTCCCCCTCAAAGCTACATTTCATAAGAGAAAATGGTGGATTTTGCCAATTGGAAGGATCAACAGACAAAACGGACATATATCACTCGATATATAACCACGCTAAGCAAACAGCTAATTTGGAAAGGAGTTCCCTAGTTCACCTTTCAAGTATGGAAGTGTAGTGCCTAGTTTCACACAGTTTTCTCATCCAAACTCAATGATTGGCTTCGGTAACGAATGTAGCAAGAGAATCGCCAGTCCACAGCATATAATGTAGATAGATTGCCATAACAACAATCAGAGATGGTTTTAGAAAGTTGGGGAGGATAGAATCTTAAACTCAAACCATGATGATGACGAAAGTTGGTTTTAGAAAGTTGGCAGACTCTAGCATTCATGTCCTACATGATGATGACAAAAGGATATAACAATTTTAGCGCTAACAATATTCTCGGCAAGCAATTCAGTATGACAGTCCAGTTGTGGGTTCCATGAGACTGGGAGTGAGACTAGAGTCCATGCGCACCTGCATGTTTATTCCGATGGGTTGCAGCACTAAGGAGACGCTTCTTTTCTTGCTTGATTCTGAGAGGCCATCTTCATTCTAGCTTCTTATCGTCATATTTTGTTCGTAGAGCATGCTTATGATGTCTTTCCAACTCAGATTACCCCGAATGCAATCCGTCTGTGAATCAGCTCGAATCATCAGATGCATCATCTGATATATGGGAGTTCTGATAAATCTAAAAGCCTGATAGCCAAAGGCTTTTCGGGGATGGGCAGGGCATAAATATGAATAGAAAAACCATCCTTCTGCTTCGGACACAAATCTAAAATCCAACATATCTATATGTAATGTACATTTACTGTCGGATGACAGTAACGAGATATCCCCCTTCCTATCAAGAACGTTGTTGGCTCATTGTTCAGCTTCTTGTCCAGCGGTGATTCGCTGGAAGCGGGCTTTCAATTCCCTCCAATCTGTTGCCCAATTGGTATAGCTCGAATTCGGGAACAACACATCCGAGGAAACCTCCTTCCTCTCGATCATGCCCCTCGCGTACTCCTCGAATACGTTGAGCCTCTCTAGCAACTGCATCCGCCGGTCGCGATCCATCTCCTGCGTTGCGCTATTGAGCCAGTCCCTAGCTTCCTCTACCCTCGCCCAGAACACGGGATCCCGGGTAAGGCTTGCGAATTTATTCCTCTGTCTTGGCTCATCCCCTGTCATGTTGCGTTGCCACCATTTGTCGAAAACCCTGAACCTCTTCTCCCTCCCAAACTCAATGTAGTGTCCCTTGCGGAGATGGTTGCCCTGTTGGTAGTATCGAGCTATTTCCAGTGGTTCGGCTAGGAGCATGTACGTGTGAGGCCCATGCTTCCATTTCTTTCTCCGGGTGAAATCCTGCGGCACTTCGTTTTGCTCGACCATTAGGATGACTTTGTCCCAGAACGCTCCCAGTTTGTACAGGTTCATGTCTACCAGGTGCTCTCTTCTTGTCGTGCCTCCTGCCTTGAACGCGTCAAAGTATCCGGTTTGGTCCTCCTCATCGCATCGTTTCTTGTACCACTCTATTTGTGCCATAAGAGGATGGATATTCCCCAGCTTGACGGCCAGGTCAGCAGCATTGAGGACAGGAGCGAGCCTCATTCGCCTGGCCTTCTGCAGGCAGGCTCTAGCATTCTTGTCCTACACGATGACAAAAGAATATATCAATTTTAGCGCTAACAATATTCTCGGAAAGCAACTCAGTATCACAGTGCAGTTGTGGGTTCCAGGAGACTGGGAGTGAGGCTAGAGTCCATGTGCACCTGCGTGTTTATTCCGACAGATTGCAGCGTGAAGGAGACGCTACTTTCGTAGCTTGACTCAGAGAGGCCATCTTCATTCGAGTTTCTTATCTTCAGCTTTTGTTCATAGAGAATGCTTGCGATGTCTTCGTAACTCAGACTATCCTTAATGCCATCAATCAGTGAATCAGCTCGAAGCATCAGATGCATAATCTCTAGAACAGATGCAGCGTTATCCATGCTAATTGCCCCAGTTTCAGAACAGAATAGGTAGCTTCCAAACGGCCAAAACAACAGGTGTTTTCCGCCTTCTGAGGCTGCATCCCTTTCAGTGTGGGATAACATTGTCCGAAACAACTCCTCAAGTTCCCTCTGACAATCTCGGGCAAGCAGTTGTTCCGGAGAGCCGACAGAACTTACCTGAGCAAGGCAGATCCTGGAAATCCTATCAAACCTTGACACGACATGGCAGAAACTACCGCCCCAGCTTTCCTGAAGAATGGCCAGCAAAAGGGAGCCGTTCCCAAGCAAAGGGGATCCGAAGGTAATGCATAGGACTCGGCTCGGGGAAGCAATCAACTGGCAGAGTAGCCAGAGAGCGGTCAGAGAAGCTGTGGTTCCTCCTACGAAATGCCCTGTCAGGACGATGGACTTGCCCGCCTTGGCCAATTCTAGCATCTATTGTCAGAGAACAATTCGAACTAAGCATGACCACGTTCAGCTAAATTTTCAAAAGCCGTCACGAAACCAAATCCTTACCCTGTCCTTGAACTCCGGCTGTGCGTAATAGTGGAGGAAGATACGCAGAAACTCCCCGTGGACTTTGACGACGCGGCCTTCGCCCAACTGGTCGACACCGACATGGCAAGTCAACCGCGAGAAAGGCTCTTTCCCATCCTCGTCCTGCAACTTCACCATGACTCCACAAGGGTCAAACCCTTCCATTCTGGGAAAAGCGACGAAGACCACCTCTCCTTGGCCGTCCAGCTGGGGAATGCCCGATTGGTCGGCCCTGCGGCACATATCCAATGACTTCATCAGCAGGGGAGTCGCCCCTAGGGACAGCCCCATCATCTCGCTGCTGTCGAAACTGCGAAGCAAGAATCCCATGAGCCGATCGAGCCATTAAAAGTCGACAGATCCATGACCAGAGACTCCTTCGGAGAAAAGGAGTTGGACACTCACCGCGGAGGATGGACTTCCATAACTCTTAGTCTCGTGAAAAGCAGAGCTTCGCTTGTCCTCGTAGTCCACAAGATCAAATGGTAGTCAGGAATGCGATCCCAGCTATTCCTTTTATATATATATCCCAGTCAGCGGTTCCAGGGGAAGGATCCAAGCAACTGGTGGGTGACATTCCAAGCAACTTCCAGGGATTTTTCCTCTGTTCCCCACCGACCCCATGTGACGTCTGAAATTTCAACTGGGCAAGGCAAACACCTGCTGAAAACCACCCCTAGGAAATACGTTTCTTTTTCTGCTTTGTTTTCCTGTTTTATAAAATTGAAAATAAAAATTGAAAATTAAAAAAAAAGGTATTTTTCTGAAAATTTAGAATTTTTTTTTTATTTTTTAATAATAAACATATTTTCTTATTTTTATATAAAACGAAAACAAAAAACGGATCATATTTTCCAAACACGAACTAAAATCAAGTTATTTGACGAGACAATTCTTAAAATAAGACAAAAACTCTCATAGGTGATAGAATGTCTCAAATTCCGAATTTAAAACTATGAGTTTGATTATAAAGGAAGTGAGATTTTTTAACACCAAAGTTCTACGAGATTCGATGTTAACATCATTAACTTCATTGGGTATAAAAATTTTACATTATTTTAATATTTTTTAGTCTGAATCACCAACTCCATTTGGTATGAAAATTTTATATGATTTTAATATTTTTAAGTCAGAATTCTGATGGAACTCGGGCTTACAAAGCTCTCGAGTTTCATAAATCCTTTATTTAATTATATTCTCCTATACCGAACTCGTTTAAGGAGTTCGTGTTATAAAATTCGATTTCCTTCGCAATTAGTTATGGAGTTTGCGGCAGATAAAATATAAAATTTTTGCCTTTATTATTTTACCGTCGTAACAAAATAATCCACATTTTTTCTACTCGAATTGCTGGGAAGAAGCATTTTACTATTTCATATTTTTTATATTGTTAATTTTATTTAGTGTAGCAAGTTTAAAAAGTCAAACAAAAAGAAACCAACTTTGGGCTTTTTCCTACCTCTTTCTTCCATCTGCTGCTACTACTACTGGAAATGGCGCCAGATTGAATTGTGATGGTATTCCCCATCCACCTCCTCCTTCTCGTTCTCTTCCTGCTGAGTTGTTGGATCCATGGTGGCATCCAGTACCCCAATTGCCTTCCTCAGCTGTCCCCACTTTCCAACCTGGAGGGATAAGGGATTTTCCATATACATTGGCCGACGGTTTTGGGTATATAGTCTCCACTCGGGGAAGTCCAGCCCCCCATGTCACCCACTTCGAATCAACGCCCAAGACCCCTGCTTTCCGCGATTTCGTCTCGCGGGTCGTCGTCGATTGGCCCGGATTCGGTTTTCGGCGGCTTGATCGGCGGAAGGAAGTCGTGGCATTCGAGCGTGAATGCCCTTGACCACGGCTTGTTTGATGATATTCCCGGGAGGAGCAGTTCGGGGTTTGATTCTTCGAGTGGAGGTCGGCGTCAGTCCCGGACAGCCACGTTGGGCTTGCCGGCTGGTGATGCGCCGGGTTTGGATGTCCGCTGTGATGAGGGTGGTTATGATGATGTGTTTGTTGGGAAGAATGTGAGTGGGAACCGCCGCTTCGATGATCTTTTAGCCCGGTTTCGGAGAAAAGATGACAAGTCTAAGAGAAGGGAGAAGATTGGTCCTTTCACTGTGGCAGGATATGCTGGACGCGATCGATCCCAGGAGAGGTTGGATTTTCGTCCTCATAGCTTTTTGATATTGACAATGGTGATGGATTTTATGTTAGCAACACTTTTGGATGTTCGTTTTTGATGGTATGTGGACATGAGGGTGCATTTATGCGACAATGATCGAGCACGTTTCTCCCACAAACAGAGCAACTAAAACGTTGGTTTCTTAGAGTTATGGTTTTCACAGTTGTTTGGGATCGTCGCCATGTTTCATTGTCTTTTACTTTGTGTATCATTGTGTGAGTTCTACCAGGAAAGCAACCCCGTTTTCTGACGGAGACAACTTCCTTTCACTTCGTCTTTTCTGCTGTTTCATCTATGCTTGAAATAAACATCGAATTTGGTCTTCATACGATGAACTGTGGAAACTGAGCTTTTTTTTTTCTGGAAATATCAAGTTGCAATTGTATTCATACTTGGGTCTGGGGTTTGCTTAATGTGATTGCCCCATCACCAGTGGCAAATTAGGTAACTTAAATCATCAGATTATGGATTAGGGCACTGATGGTCGAAGATGCATGGTAAATATCTGCAACTGCAAGATTGATTTTGCACATGGACCTAGGTTTGTCAGCAAGTGGACTTTTGTCTGCTTATACACCTTGTTCTCATTTTTGTCGTCGAAAGTCTTCTGAATTTGTCATCTGTCTTCATCGGCCCTTATTCGAATTTTGAGGCAATAACTACAGCCAATGCTGATAGATACAGGGGAGAAACCTTGGTGGGATCGGTGTTTTCTCCTCCCTTCCATCGTTCCACCTCTTCTTCTGGGCTTTCAGCAGATCTGCTGGAAGGAGTCATTATGCCAGGTAAATCAAAAAGCCTGAAAGCCAATGGTTTTTCTGCCTCTAGTGAAGGGATTTGTAACGATGGGAAGGACATAGATATGAATAGAAAATCGATGCCTTCCTTTATACCAGAAAAGTACAGTGGTGGGAAGGAAAGAAGTCATTTGAAGTCTGAGAACAGCATTTGGAGACCTGCTCCTTCAACTCATGAGAAGGTCAACTTTAAGACTACACGGGCCCGGGTGGCTACCAGTCGGCTTTCAACGGTAAATGCGAATGTCTCGGATGATGTTTGGCTCACCGTATCAGAGATCCCTCTCCTCACCCAACCAACAAAGGGACCTCCACCATCTAGACCCCCTCCCCCGCTGCCAGCCCCAGTTCCTAGAAGAAAAGGTGAACCTTCTGGATTATCTAAGGAAGAGAAGAAGTTCAGCGGATCTCTAGATGGAAACCCAGTCTTCTCTGCAGTTCGAGCCCGTGTTTCAACATCATTTGATCAGATTCGGAGCCTTTCCATGGGCAGGAGTGCCAATGATTTTGAAGATCTTCTTCATGGTTTTCCAATGGAGGAACCACGTAGGAACTCAGCTGCTGTAGCTATGAAGACAGCCATGGACACAATCGGGGCAAAGTTTCATCATGTAAATGAATCAGAGGTATCAGAGGTTGCTAGGTCTTCTAGAAGCATAGGATCTTATTGTCTGGACAAGAATGATGGCTCAAATGACTCACCAGGACAAGTTGTTGAGGAAAAGGAGAGGTTTGAAAGGGAATGGCTGTGGAGACAAGCAAGGGCAGCAGAGAAAGAGAGGGGAGACAAAGAGCAGAGGAGACTTGAGAGGGAAAATGAGAGGGCACAGCAGATTGAGAGGGAGAGGCAAGCCGTGGAAAGAGTGACAAGGGAAGCACGTGCACGTGCTGCGGCAGAAGCTCGCCTGAAGGCTGAGAAGGGTGCCATCGAAAAAGATCATGCTCAAAACATAGAACGTGCAGAAAGAGCTGCTGTGCAGAGGGCCTTGACTGAAGCTCGTCTAAGAGCAGCCAATGAGGCTACGGAAAAAGCTGCTAAGGCTGCTGCTGAAGTACGAGACAGGGAAGCACGTGGAAAGTCTTATGAAGCATGGATGGGAGTTAAAAGAGCAACAGTAGAAAGAACTGCTGCGGACGCTAAAGGACAAGATGCAGCTGATGTTAGGCAAATGGCCATGTCTTCTGGCACTTCTTCTTTGAAAGCTAATTCAGAGACTAGTGAAAATGTTCTTGATTCCACTTTCAAGAAGAGTTGTCAAGCATCATCTGCATCAAGGACTAGGGAAAGCTCGACGGTGGGGATGTAAACTCTTTGTCTGCTTGTAGTACATGTTTAGTTGCTAGATGCTAACTTGCAGGAGCCTGCTTTTGATTTGAAACCTCAGAGCGGTCAAGGACCTGATATGGCAAAGACATCCACATCGTCATTCTCTCGCATGAGACAAGCACCATTAAGTGCCACCATGGCTGATAATCTGCCTTCTGCCTTTGGTAGAACTATCTACTTACAATCATTTTGACAAATATTAGTTCTCCTATATCTACATTTCTTCTCCCTGTTTATATAACATTTGTTTGCTTCAGGTGTCGCACCAGCTGGAGAATTTCAGGAAATTGAAGGTGAGACTGAAGAAAGACGAATTGCTAGAATGGAGCGGCATCAGAGGACTCAAGAAAGAGCGGTATTATGTTCTCACTCTATACTTGGTGTGTTCCTTCTAGAATACAAAATTTAATGGAGGGATCTGCAGAATTAGATTTTTTTTTTGGTCATTCCCACCTGACATTTACATTTCAGGCAAAAGCTCTTGCCGAGAAGAATCTCCGTGATATGCAAATCCAGAAGGAACAGGAAGAAAGAGTTGTAAGTTGTTAATTAACCTGATTTTCTAACAAAACTCTTCAAGTAACTTTGTCATGTCGGACATTGTTATCTTCATTTTGTCCTTGTTAAAAGTTCTGTTTTTGTTCTTTTCTTCTGATATTGTCACTGTAAATGATGCCAGAGGATTGCTGAAACAATGGATACTGAGATAAAGCGGTGGGCTGCGGGAAAAGAAGGAAACTTAAGGGCACTTCTCTCTACGTTACAATATGTATGTTTATATAATGTTATATTGAGATAACTTGGACTTCATTGCACAAAGAAATCAGAAGGCCTGCCTACATATTTTCTGAGGGCATAAGTTCTTTAATCCATAGACACACATCTGCAGGTTCTTTGGCCTGAGTGCCGTTGGCAGCCTGTGTCTTTGACCGACTTGATTAATTCTGCATCCGTGAGAAAAGCTTACAGAAAGGCTACATTATGTGTCCATCCTGACAAGGTGCAGCAAAAAGGTGCCAATTTGCAACAGAAGTACGTTGCCGAGAAGGTCTTCGACCTCCTCAAGGTATTCGCTGATAGAAATACTTCAATTCTCTCGACTAAGTACTGCATTCTTTTCATATTCTCTACTCAATGGTGTTGCAGAATGTTTATCCTGACCATGTTTGTGTCGTTAAGAAACTATGAAGTTCTTTTGGGCAATCTATATTCAAATTATCTGGGAGGTTTAACCGGCTACGTAGCCCTTCTTTCGCTGTTTAGCTAACGGGAAGGGATACTTCATATGCTGGTTTCTAGACTTCCTATGTTTCCCGAATGCCACCTTTTCGAAGTGAAGCTGGACGACCATCTTCGTTCCACATGTTGAAAATATTTCTTAAAATAGGGAAAACAAAGGCATGTTTGATTTTGTAGGTGGCGATTACTGTCGCCCGGAATCCTTTTACACCTGGGTGCCATTTGTGGACAAGGATCCCATTCTAAGTCATTTTGTGCTGTCTCCTTAGGAAGCGTGGAACAAGTTAAATTCTGAGGTCTTTTGAAGTACGAGTCCTTCACATTGCATTTGCAAGTGGACTTGATCTCGTTCCTCGAGTTGGATTGCCAATTTAATGAGGCCGGCATATGTCCTGGGACCATTTGTGCAATCAGAGATATGTTTCGGCTTCCTGCTCGCATGCTTGAGAAGATACCATCAGCGGTGCTGAACGGCCTCTCGCCACAACAGAGAACATGGCGGGTGCTATGGAGAGTGTTTTGGTTTACTGATTTACCCAGTTGGGTTGTGTTGGTATGCAAAGAGCATTTCTCTGCATAAGGAGTGTTTGGGAGTGTATCTAGATTGCCAATCTAAATGCCACTGTATGCACCGATCCAGTTGAAGGACTTTTGAATCGAAACCATCCATTCTATACCTCCGATCAAAAGTACCGGATTTACAATATTGTGTTCTAAGATCGAATTTACATCTAACCAAACACTAAGTTTAGAGTGGGAGGAAGGGTACAATATGCCAATATGTGCATTTTTATATGCTACCAAAATAAGCAGAGAAGTGGGATCCGAACCTCGAAGTAGATATCTAGTACGAGTCGTTAATCCAGGTCAATCCCATTGAAACCAACTAAATCCTTTCTCAAGACAGCTGTATCGTCCAATCTTCCGATATATGCACCCCAGGCTTCCTTATGGTTAGTACATTGGATGACCCCGTCCCGAAAAGCTGCAGTGGGCCGTACTCTACCTCAGTCTTCAGGTTACCAGGCCTGACAAGAGCATTCTTTGGCTGGCCGGCAGGTCCGAGAAGTATGATCCTTTCGATCTCACATTTGGTGTTGAAACGTGCATTCCCAGATGCAGTTGGAGCCACATTGTATGAACTGAGGGTGCCTTCTTTGTATACAAAGCGACGATGGATGAAACCTCCGCTAAGAAAATCAAAGGTTTTGCCATCATCAACATAGAGTTCACCTTCTGCTTCTTTGGAACTGTTCAAAGCTATTACCTGACATCAAGCAGAAAATGTTTAAAGCATCAGGAAAACAACACTAACTTTTTCCTTTTAGCATTTTAGAGGATTTGTCCAGTGGACAAGAATCAGAAGAGATATAATGTTTCACGTGTTACTTCAAAATGCAAAGCTAACCATGCAAATTCACACAAACTACAAAACAGATATTTCACATCCATCGTATTATGCCTGCTCCTTGGTGGTAATTTATAACCAAATACTAGCTCTATTCTATAATACGAAATGTGAATCACATTTTGAACAGATCCAAGCTCCAAAATGCACGGAAAAAAAATTTCCTTTCCAGAGTAAATTAAACAGAAGGCCGTCACGTACCAAAGTATATGGATCATTAACCATCTGTGCTGTGCTACGACGAAAGCGGTCTTTCCTTTGTACGATGGTTCCGGCCTTCTGGAAGGCTGGAATGCTGGATTCCGAAACTTCAAGCTTCTGGGTGGTACCTCCAGGATAGGGTGTTCCAGTTCTAAGGTCGAACCAGGATTGCTTTCCCGGTAAGTAGACGGAGACATGCTTAGCATGCTGGTTCAAAAAAAAAAAAATTACACAAGTCAGCTCACAAAATTGACATGCATATTTGGAATTTTCTAAATCAGGTTATGAAAGATCGCTCAAAAAAACCAAGAGAGCACCTCACTGAAGACACCATGGACCAGTAAACTGTTTCCAACCATGAAAGAATCATCTTTATCAGATGCCACTTCATCAGAGGGAAACTCCATCCAAAGAGGGCGTAGCACTGGCACACCAGTGGTATTTGCCTCTCTGAATAATGTGTAGAAATAAGGGAGCAGTGAATAGCGGACACGTATGGCCTCTCGCATCAGTTCAGTATTTCGCTCCCTGAAGGATAAGAATAACCCCTTAAGCAACAATACTGTGCAAAAATAATAGTCCCTCTCCCCAGCAAAATATTCTTTTGAAAAATAGCAGTATGTGAGCCAAGCCAAAAGATTGTAACAGGACATATAGCTTGACCAAAATATATTCACTCTGGAATGACAATTCCATTTTCTCTGTCAGATATAAAAAAGGACCACGAAAAGATCTGTTTGTATAACCAGACAAATAACCTACCCAAACAGCCATGGTTCTCTTCTTTTGGTGTCCTGATGGGCATGGCCCCTGAAGAAAGGATAGTAGGCTCCAAGTTGATACCAGCGAACTAGCAGCTTGGGATCAGGATTACCAAAATATCCACCAACATCAGCACCTACAAGGACAAAGGACAACATCTCTCAAATTTCAGAGGAAAACAGGTAAAAATTCTCGTTTGTTTAGATCAAGAACTACTATGCTTACCAGAGAATGACATTCCAGTGAGACCAAGTGTCAATAACATTGGCACAGAAACCCTGAGGTGATCCCAATCAGCCGTGTTATCACCAGTCCAGACTGCTCCATACCTTTGGCTTCCAGCAAACATAGCTCTAGATAGAACGAAAGGTCGGTCCTGCCCATCACCTCGCTTTAAGAGTCCATCAGAGGTTGCCATATGGAAATAATATCCATAGGCATTATGTACTTCTCGATGTTCCACAGAACCACAGTGTATAGCATCTCTCGGCATCGATACCTAATGAAAAATAAATAACTGGCTCATATTACCATATTCTCCAATTTCACATAGGTAAGAGATCAACTTATCTATGGTCAAGACCTGGGACAATGTTTGGCCCCAATATCAAGCCATTGATGTTCATATGTACAAATTACAACGACTTCCTGACATTTTAATTTCTGCCGAGGCATCATATTCATCATTTCTCTCCCCACAAGTTTTGGCTGATAACAACCCTAAATATAGTATATGTAAACAACACCACAATTTGGCAGCAGAGGAAAGCTGAATTGAACATGCTTACACTGAAGGATTTGCAGAAAACATTAATGGCCAATGCAGAAAGTAGACAAGCAAGAGCTTACCTCAGGACCATTAAAAACAGACGGCTCGTTCATGTCATTCCAGATATACAAGGACGGCGTTGAGCCAGAATAACTCTGAAGAGAGAACTTATCGCCCCACCATGACCTGATTTCCGGATTCACCATGTCCAGGTACGAGGAAGAACCCGGCCAACACCATCCATTATAATCCTTTCCCGATGCATCCTTCACATAATATCCATTTCGTGTTGCCTCCTTGTGTATATAGTATCTATCGTCGCGCTTAATATGGGGATCAACAATTGTCACCATGTGCCTACCTTCGGCAGCCAACTTCCGCTGCATCTCTGCCGGGGTAGGGAAAAGCACCTTATCCCATGTGAAGTACTTCTTACCATCTGTGTGCTCAATATCTAGCCACAGTACATCGTAAGGGATATCGTGCTCGTCGAATTTTGCATCAACCTCGGCAACATCCTGTTCATCCCGATAGTTCCATCTACATTGATGATATGCAGTAGCAAAAAACTGAGGCATTGCGGGCAAACCAGTCACACTTGTGTACTGCCTAACAACATCCTTCGGCCCAGGTCCAACGAAGAAGAAAGCATCCACAATCCCAGCCTCACTCATCCAAAATGTATCGATCCTTTTCAACGAGGATGGCAACACTATCTTACCATCATTATATGCATCCCATCCTTCTCCCAACACATCAATTTGCATCTCTGCTGCATTAAGCCAAAAGAAGCCAACGCTTCCACGGCCCTTCCCATGGGACAACATGAACGGAATGGAGCCATAAAGCCCAAATGGCGACTCATGGAGGTACTCAAAGACATCCAGATTGAACAACCGGTAAGGCTCTGAGAATTCAATCCCGGGACCCCTCGTAGGCCGTAGGGCCAAGCTCATGGCGCGCTCGGGGATCCCGTACACGAAATCTGCCCCATAGAAGGACACATCGAAGCTAATGGACTGAGGACCGTGGGGTCTGCTGTCAGTGTTACCGCGGAATCGCTCCTCCCACTCTTGCCCCTCTTCTTTCTTCCCCCTGAGCTGCTCAAAATCAAACATCCCATGTGAATTCAACCCCAGGACCCGATCCTTGCTCGACCTCTCCCTCACGAACACCTCGAATGGATCCCGACGTAGGACAGCCTCGTAATCCTCATTAAGGTACACAACTACAGACAACTCCACGTCATCGCCAATCCTCTCCTCAGCGATCCGCTGTAGCCAGATCTTCTTTGAGGACTCAAACTCGGGCAGTACCACATCTGGGACGCGGAACCGGCGCCGTGGAGGATCAAAGGAAGGATCCTCATCGACGACGAGGCGGAGGACACCGTCCTGGTAGGAGGTGAGGGTCAGGGAGAGGGGTTTACCGGAGGAGTCATCCCGGTCAACGAGAGAGGCGACCAGGGAGCCATCGGAGAGGGACACTTTGGAGGCGATCAGGCGGGAGGATCCGGGGGTACGGGAGCGGGCGCGCTCGCAGAAGGGGGTCTGGTTGCAGTTCCGGAACTCCTCCTTCTTCCAGGAGAGGGAAGGGGCCGGAGACAGGGCGAGGGACAGGAAGAGGACGAGAGAGAACCGAAGATGCGGATTCATCGACGTTGGTGGCCGGGGAACATAGCAGAGGGGGAGGAAATAAGGGAGTGGGAGTGACAGTGGCAGCCGGCGACGGAGACCGTCGGTGATTCTAGTGCTGCAATCGGGACCAGGGGGAGAGGTGGACGGGGAGAAGAGTTAGTAATTTACAAAGCTTGTCCTTTAATTTTTTCAAAACTTTCATATTGGTCCTGACTTCATTCCTTTTTTTCTGATAGCAATTCGCATAGCGATGGATGTCCATCGTATTGAAAGAAACTATGCAGTTTAGAACTAAGGCCAAAGGATAAAAGGTTTCGCAATTACACTGGAACAATATCCACTTCCCCAAAAGCCCAGGAGAGTTTACACAACCTTATGCTAACTAAGCAGGGACTCGGCGATCCGCGAGTTCTGTCGAAATGCCCCCGGGAATAATCCCCCAGTTTCAGACACCCGGCAGATGTCATCGTTCTCCTCCCATCACTGATTCTAGCAGTGCAGCTTCTTCCTCCTGCCAGAAGACAGCCACTACAGGAAACCATCACCGAGACATTAATGATGAATGAAAACCTCATGATTCCTCGTGTATGTTGGAGTAAGAACCACTAAAGCGTTGAACTCAGTCTCCTCGTCAATGGCGCCGACGATCGCGGGGTCCTCTATGAGCTAATCCCATGAATTTACAATTCTATCCCCCCTAACTTTTGTTTTTACAGGGCCTCTACCAATCATGTGAGGACTATCCAAAAGCTAATCCCCGCTATGCTGCGGAAGAATGTCCTGCTACCTTGATTGAGTCCGTCGATTTGAAGGCTCCAGCTGCTTTTGCTCTCCACTGGATAGATCCCCCGAGCCCTTTGCCCGCATCATCTGGAATCCTAGGACACGAGTCCAGAAAAGGGGGGGGGGGGGGGGCGATCCTGCTTCTTGCACCGGAAAAGAGGGAATCGCACTCCTGCAGCTCTATCTCCTACGGTAGATAGATCTTTTCAATGATCCGGCGGGGGGAGAAGGGACGACTGGGTTTAAAGCTAATACTGACAGATTACTTGTCCACGTGTTCTTTTAGATATGACACACGGAGACAGAACCCGAATGGTGAAAGGATATGACCTGCGGTGACGTATACAGAGACCGCCAAATCATTGAACCTGTCGATCGCGTTCAAGGACCTGCAATCACGAACAAAAACCCTAGCCAATTGCATGACATGGCGCTGGTAGTTGATACAAAGACGAACAACAATTTATCCCCGTCGACGCGCAGCAAGAGAGGCGTCACTCTGCTCGCTTGCGACTGAGCTACAAGTGCGACTCAAGGAGGTGCGACTTGCATCATCAGCGACTTGACGAGTGCGACTCAAGGAGGTGCGACTTGACATCATCAGCGACTGAGCAACGAAGAGTCGGCCAAGCCAAGAGCCTCGAAGAAGCTGAATCAATTCGCATTCCTCATTCATGCATTTGTCATTCATGCTTTGCATTTACTTTGTTGCATTTCCAATAAGCCATTTATGGCTCGTCCATGAATCTTGCCTTGCATACATCTAGCCTAGGTTCATTTCGTGCATTTAAGTTCTTCTTCAGGTGTTCCCTATATAATGGGCACCTTGTACTCATTTGGATAGCAGTTTTGAAATCAAATTATAAACCCTTATCAGACTTAGTGTCTTTTATCCGAAGCGAGTGGATTCTCCTTCAAACCTCGTTCTTCATTTGGTGGATTTCCAAGTGCGGATTGAGTAGAGCGTATCAACCGGTGGTGGTGTATCTGTATCCTCCGTGTTGTGCCTCGGCCTCGTCTTGTTTATGGTGGTGTATCTGTATCCACGATCAAACGAGTTCAACCTATTTAACCCATTTTCAGCCGCACCCATTATACACTACCTTCCGTCCATACCAAACGTCACCCATTCCCTGTCATTCTGTGGCGTTTCCCTTACTCTTGGTTTAGGAATCATCTATTCCTTGCCGTCCCCGCATCATCTTGGTATCAGAGCCTAGGTTGTCAATGGCCGGAAGATTCCAACGCGGTATGTCTCTAGACGAAGCACAAGTTGCTCGGCTTGAGCAGCAAATCGCTGATCTTCAGCAGCAACTACAGTCATTACGAACCCACCATGCATCATCTTCTCGTAGCCGCGAAGAGAGCGATCATGAGGAGAACCCATGGCGTGAAGAGTCTCAATGAGGATCTTCACCAGAATATCAGAGACAGGAGAGAAGAGCGCCAACCGTGAGCGTTCAGATTCCGGAGTTCGAAGGAAACTTGGACCCCAACGAGTTCATCGATTGGATGCACACCGTGGAGCGCATCTTTGATTACGAGGAAGTGCCCGAGGATCGAAAGGTGAAACTGGCTGCCTTGAAATTGAAGAAGTACGCGAGTTTGTGGTGGGAGAACACCAACCAGCAGCGCCATAGGGAAGGGCGTGATAAGATTCGTACGTGGTCAAAAATGAAGAGGGCCATGACGAAGAGATTTCTACCGGAGCATCATCGACGAGATCTCTACCTCAAATTGCAGTCGCTACAACAAGTCTTAAGTGTATCGGAGTACACATGGGAGTTCGAGAGACTGTTGCTGCAATGTGATGTCCAAGAAGCCCCAGAGCAAACCATTGCCAGGTATCTTCGAAGACTTAAGCCCCAAATCGCAGATGCCGTTGACCTACAACAATATTGGAGTTTCAACGATGTGCGAGCATTGGCGCACAAGGTGGAGCAGCAGCAAGCGAGGAAAGCGACTACCCGCCCATTTGTGAAGGCCGCGCCTTTCAACAAGGGGAGTAGCTCCCAGGCGAAGCCGCCGTCAACAACAACATTGAAGAGAGCCCCACCGTCGACTACAAGTCCTGAAGTTAAATCGCACGAACGAAACATCATTCGACGATGTTTCAAGTGCCAAGGAGTTGGGCACATGGCTTCTGAGTGTCCGACGAGAAGGAACGTTGTCATCAGAGAGTTATCTGATGAAGAAGAAGAGTTCGAGGAGAACGCCGACCCTGTTTGGGATGCCGAAGAGATAGAGGAGTATCCGGACGAAGGAGAGCTGTTGGTCGTCCGAAAGGCTTTAAGTGTGACACCGGCGAAAGAGGAAAGTCAAAGGGAGAGCATCTTCCATACTAGGTGCACAGTCGCAAGAAATGTATATTTGGTAATTGTGGATTGTGGTAGCTGCACCAACGCCGTGTCAAGAACGATGGTTGAAAAGCTGAAGTTGCCCATCGAAGCGCACCCACATCCCTACCGTCTACAATGGCTCAACAAGGAGAGTGACGTTCGAGTCACCCAGCGAGCTCGAGTTCCATTTTCCATTGGGAAGAGCTACCAGGATGAAGTCACTTGCAACGTCATTCCCATGGATGCATGCCACCTACTATTGGGGAGACCGTGGCAGTTTGATCGACGCGCGCAACACGACGGGTATCGCAATACCTATTCCATCCACATCGGAGAGAAGAAGGTCACTTTGATGCCCCTCACTAGTCAGCCTACAATCGCGACCCAGGATCGACTTAGCGACCAGCCTCTCAAGGGAGTTCAACTAGTTCGAGCGATTCAAGAAGGTGAGAAGGCTTATTTTGTGGTTCTTGTCGAATCCGTCCCAGGTCAAGCGACAAGCCATCCTCAGGCCGCTTCCATTCTTGAGGAGTTCAAGGACGTATTTCCAGAGGAGCTACCAGTCGAATTACCACCGATGCGGAGCATACAACATCAAATCGACTTGGTTCCAGGGGCGTCGCTACCAAATAGACCAGCCTATCGATGCAATCCAGAGGAGGCAAAGGAGTTGCAGAGACAAGTCGACGAGCTTGTCAACAAGGGATCAGTTCGAGAGAGTTTGAGCCCATTTTCGGTTCCAGCCATATTGGTGCCGAAGAAGGATGGCACATGGAGAATGTGCATGGACAGTCGAGCGATCAACAAAATCACAGTAAAGTATCGCTTTCCTATCCCTCGACTGAATGATATGTTGGATGAGTTGCATGGAGCGCAGGTGTTTTCCAAAGTGGATTTGCGAAGTGGTTATCACCAGATCCGGATGAAAGAAGGCGACGAGTGGAAGACAGCCTTCAAGACTAAGTACGGGTTGTACGAGTGGTTAGTTATGCCATTTGGATTGTCAAACGCGCCCAGCACGTTCATACGACTAATGACCCATGTCTTGTGACCATTCATGGGGAAGTTTGTGGTCGTCTACTTCGACGATATTCTTGTCTACAGCCGGAGCAATAAGGAGCATATCAATCATTTGCGAGCTGTGTTCAACACACTTCGGAAGGAAAAGCTATATGGAAATCTCAAAAAATGTGAGTTCTTCCAACCGAATGTAATATTTCTTGGATTTGTCGTCTCAGCAGAAGGAATTAGGGTGGACGAGAGCAAGATTGAAGCGATCAAGGAGTGGCCGACTCCAAGGAGTTTCCACGACGTTCGCAGCTTCCATGGCTTGGCGTCATTCTATCGAAGGTTCATTCAAGGATTTAGCTCAATCGCAGCCCCAGTCACCGAATGTTTGAAGGGAGACAAATTCGAGTGGACACCAGTCGCACAAGCTAGTTTCGAGCGACTGAAGGAGTGTCTAAGCGCAGCCCCAGTTCTAGCTTTACCCGACTTTGCGAAGATGTTCGAAGTGGAATGTGATGCATCGGGAGTAGGAATTGGAGGAGTTTTGCTGCAGGAGGGAAGACCCATCGCTTATTTCAGCGAGAAGCTCAATGGCGCCAAATTGAACTACTCGACATATGACAAGGAGTTCTTAATAATTGTTCGAGTACTCGAGACTTGGAGTCATTACTTGCTGCCCAGAGAGTTTGTGTTGCACACCGATCATGAAGCTCTCAAGTACATCAATGGTCAGCACAAGCTTAGTCGCCGACATGCGAAGTGGGTAGAGTTTCTACAAGCATTCAACTTTGTCTTGAAGCACAAACCAGGCGCGAAGAATGTAGTCGCAGATGTTCTCTCGAGGAAAATGATTTTACTATCTGCGATGGAGACAAAGCTGATTGGATTTGGGTATTTGAAGGAGTTGTACAAGGACGATGAAGATTTTGGAGCGATCTTCATCCAATGCGCCCAGCAAGCCATCGATCGATTCCACCAGGTGAATGGATTCTTATTTCGCGACTCTAAGCTATGCATTCCAAGGAGTTCGACGAGAGAGCTACTTATACGAGAAGTCCATGGAGGAGGAATCGCTGGACATTTTGGAGTTGACAAGACGCTGGCAATGCTACAAGAGCATTTCTATTGGCCTCGAATGGAGAAGCAAGTGCGAGGACTAATCGCGAGATGTGCGACTTGCCAGCAAGCGAAGAGCCGTGTCCAACCTCAAGGTCTCTACACTCCATTGCCCGTCCCAGAGCGACCATGGGAACATGTGAGTATGGATTTTGTACTAGGATTGCCAAGAACGCAACGAAGAAAGGATTCGATCATGGTAGTGGTCGACCGATTTTCGAAGATGGCACACTTCATCCCATGTCAGAAAACGGACGATGCGACCAACGTAGCAGATTTGTACTTTCGAGAAGTGCTAAGGTTGCATGGAGTACCCAAGTCGATCGTTTCAGATCGCGACACGAAGTTCCTAAGCTACTTTTGGAAGACATTGTGGCACAAGTTGGGAACGAAGCTCGTGTTCAACACAGCTTATCATCCGCAAACCGATGGACAAACGGAAGTTGTCAATTGCACTATGGCTGCAATCCTTCGAACCTTGGTCTCGAAGAACCAGAAGGATTGGGACATCAAGCTTGCCCATGCTGAATTCGCATACAATCGAGCCCCAAGTTCGACAACGAAGTCATCACCCTTCCAGGTAGTTTACGGACTCAATCCTTTAGTCCCTGTTGAACTAATGCCTGCGAGCGATATGAGATCAGTTAGCCGAGATGCTGAGGAGCGCGCTAAGGAGATGCGATCGCTCCATGAGAAGATTCGAGCGCAGATCGAGAAGGCCAATCAACGTTACACGGAAAGAGCCAATCGCGGAAGAAGAGTGGAGATATTTCAGCCAGGAGACTTAGTTTGGATTCATTTGCGCAAGGACCGATTCCCAGGCAAGAAGAAGAACAAGCTAATGCCGCGCGCAAAAGGACCATTCAAGATCATCGAGCGCGAGGTTTGAAGGAGAATCCACTCGCTTCGGATAAAAGACACTAAGTCTGATAAGGGTTTATAATTTTATTTTTAAAACTCTTATCCAAATGAGTACACGGGGCCCATTATATAGGGAACACCTGAAGAAGATCTTAAATGCACGAAATGAAACTAGGCTAGATGCATGCAAGGCCAGATTCATGGACGAGCCATAAATGGCTTGTTGGAAATGCAACAAAGTAAATGCATGAAGGATGAATGCGAATTGATTCAGCTTTCTTCGAGGCTCTTGGCTTGGCCGACTCTTCGTTGCCCAGTCGCGGATGACGTCAAGTCGCGCCTCCTTGCGTCGCACTTGTCAAGTCGCTAATGATGTCAAGTCGCACCTCCTTGAGTCGCACTCGTCAAGTCGCTGATGATGTCAAGTCGCACCTCCTTGAGTCGCACTTGTAGCTCAGTCGCAAGCGAGCAGAGTGACGCCTCTCTTGCTGCGCGTCGACAGGGATAAGTTGTTGTCCGTCTTTGTATCATCCTCCCCTTGTTGAAAAGAGTTTGTCCTCAAACTCTCGTCGTAGTCATCCTCCACAAACGGCATGAGATCCTGGACGTTGAATGTGGCAGAAACTCCATAGTCACCTGGAAGATCAATTTTGTAGGTGTTGTCGTTTTCATTTGGTGGATTTCCAAGTGCGGATTGAGTAGAGTGTATCAACCGGTGGTGGTGTATCTCTATCCTCCGTGTTGTGCTTCGCCCTCGTCTTGTTCGTGGTGGTGTATCTGTATCCACGGCCAAACGAGTTCAACATATTTAACCCATTTCCAGCCGCACCCATTATACACTACCTTCCGTCCATACCGAACGTCACCCATTCCCTGTCATTCTGTGGCGTTTTCCTTACTCTTGGTTTAGGAATCATCTATTCCTTGTCGTCCCCGCATCAGTAGTCCACGCGAGGTCCTCAACGATGTCATGCGCGGCGTGAAGAATGAACTGATGAAGATGCGACGCGTCCTCCCTCTGCCGACGAACAAACCCTCCCAGATTGTTGACATGGCAAAAATCTCGGGTCTAATTACGATGAACTCATAAATTTAGGCTATTTTATGAACAAAACTTCACTAACTCATATCGAGTCTACGAGGGTCCGCGTCTACGTGGGTCCGTGTCTACGGGGATCCGCGTCTACTAGGGTCAAGTCTACGAGGATCAGAAAAGATCTTGCCTCTGATATTTTTGGGAAGAAGATTATGGAACCACGTTCCCATTTGGAAAGATCTTCATATGGAGAAAATCTCGGGATTTGATTTAATTAATTTAATATAAGAAAGAGAAGTGGTTAAGTAGGATAAAAGCCACGATCAGATTGTTACCAAGATTTTAGGAAGTTGATTGAGAGGGCCACGACCTTCAAAATATCCTAAGAACGTGTCAGACGTGCTAAGCATCCTGAACACCACGAGTTTCAGTATAAAAAGGGAGCAGATTCTCCTTAGGAAAATCACGATCAATCAGCCAAACACAAGCTTTGCATTGCTCGTCACCCTTAGTTTAGTAGATACCTCGGCCTGGGTTATTTGGTCACTACCTTCAACACCAGAGTGAGCAACCGTAGCTTTGGTGATCACAACCCTCCGCCAGCACTTCCACCGTCCCGGCGAGCAACCGTAACCGAGGCAACAACCCTCCGCCAGCACTTCCACCGTCCCGGCGAGCAACCGTAACCGGGACAACAACCCTCCGCCACTAAGCGCACTGCACCAAGTCTACAGCGTCAACAGTGACGTCAGCACCAAGTCTACAGCGCACTGTACCAAGTCTACAGCGTCAGCAGTGACGTCAGCCTCAATCGCACATCCAGCAGCAAGTCTACAGCGCCTCCATCATCCGTACCACCGTTTTTCCTTCATTTTTTATGGCTGTAAGCGTTCATTCACTTTTGTAAAGTTTCAATTTTGAAACAGCTTTGTCCTTTATCATTGAAATTCATCTTTCTGGCGACCACGTACAATTCTCTGTGAGTCCAATTGCCAAATATTTTCGACGTGGTCCGTTTTCTATGCGAACACGTCTTTGGCGACCACAGTGAGAGACGAAGAAAATACTTTACATTTACAGATGGCAAAAAACACCAGAAGTTGAATGAATCGTGATCCCCCACCTCCATTAGATGGAGATGGCACTTTTGCAGTAGGGGACACAAATGTGGAGAATGTGGCTCTAAGTGGCAAAGTAAACACTGGTCAGATCGATTTCGGGTTGCATAAACCTTCTGAATTCATATCCAGACTTGAGTTGCACAAGGAATTTAATGATATGAAGAACTTGGTCGACAGACGTTTCTCCGGACTAGAAAACAACATGGCTGAGATATTAGAGCAAATCAGTGCCTTAAACAGGCTAAGTACTGTCGCAAGGACAAATAACCCCGTAGACAGAGAATATTCTTTTATGGGAGATGCTCGACGCACAGAGAAACGTGTTGTGTCATTCAAAGAGGATGATGTATGGGGAAATACTAGGGCGATGCGGATGTCTATGGTGAGAAAGTGTCTCCCGCTGGACCTTCCTCCCAGCCGCTTGGTCATAAGAGACTGGAGCAGCCTCGTAGAGAAAGTTTGTATGTGAAAACCCATGTAGACGACTCTGTCTACAGAGCGAAATCATTGGTGAACCAATTTGTACCAAATGTCTATAGAAAAGACATGTTTTCCTACGGAAATTCATACTCTGAATACATAGACTGGGAATGGGCTCGTGACGAGTCTACGAGAGTGATCAGTCCAAATCGCGTCTACGAAGACGACGACGTAGACTGGGACGAAAATCGATACTCAAATTATGCTTCCCGTCAATGGCGTAGACAGAACTTTTCCGATGATGAGGCCCCAGTTGGGGAGTTTGTACCCATAACCAAACCACCTGTTGAGATAGATGTCCCTAAAGTAAAAACTTTTGTTGACGTTTGTGCCCGTCAAGGAAAAGCTCTAATCGATGAATATGTTCAATAGCAAACCCGTCATCAAAGGTTGATAAAGTTAAGCAGTTTGGTCCGCCAACTCTTAAAGATGTTGGGGTACAAGTGGTAGAACAAGTTATGCCAAATTTTGTGCCCATAATCGACGTCCAACTATTAAAAAGTGAGATTACAATTCATACTTTTCATACCTTCCAAACAAAGGTTAACATCATAGATAATGACTTTGAACTTCTCGAGCATAAACCGTGGGCGCCTGGAGAAACAATAGTGGCCAACCCGTTATTATGGTGTCATTTGCCCTTTGATCTGGGCGGTTTGTAACACAACATACGCATAAATCGACAACGTTTCATTCAACTAGACAATGATTTTCAATTCCCGCGACACTGATCACACTGTTTCGTATTAGGTTTCGAATCCCCAATGTCTTCCATTCTTTTTAAGCTTCTTTGTCCATATTCAAACCACTTCACAATGCTGGGTTAGACTCTCAGCTAAGATCGTCTCACCCTAAGAGGGGGGTTTATGTTGACATGGCAAAAATCTCGGGCCTAATTATGATGAACCCATAAATTTAAGCCATTTTATGAACAAAGCTTCACTAACCCACATCGAGTCTACGGGGATCCGCGTCTACGAGGGTCAGAGTCTACGTGGGTCCGCGTCTACGAGGGTCAAGTCTACGAGGATCAGAAAAGATCTTGCTTCTGAGATTTTTGGGAAGAAGATTATGGGACCACGTTCCCATTTGGAAAGATCTTCGTATGGAGAAAATCTGGGGATTTGATTTAATTAATTTAATATAAGAAAGAGAAGTGGTTAAGTTGGATAAAAGCCACGATCAGATTGTTACCAAGATTTTAGGGAGTTGATTGAGAGGGCCACGACCTTCAAAATATCCTAAGAACGTGTCAGACGTGCTAAGCATCCTGAACACCACGAGTCTCAGTATAAAAAGGGAGCAGATTCTCCTTAGGAAAATCACGATCAATCAGCCAAACACAAGCTTTGCATTGCTCGTCACCCTTAGTTTAGTAGATACCTCGGCCTGGGTTATTTGGTCACTACCTTTAACACCAGAGTGAGCAACCGTAGCTTTGGTGATCACAACCCTCCGCCAGCACTTCCACCGTCCCGGCGAGCAACCGTAACCGAGGCAACAAACCCTCCGCCAGCACTTCCACCGTCCCGGCGAGCAACCGTAACCGGGGCAACAACCCTCCGCCAGCACTTCCACCGTCCCGGCGAGCAACCGTAACCGGGACAACAACAACCCTTCACCTCTAAGCGCACTGCACCAAGTCTACAGCGTCAACAGTGACGTCAGCACCAAGTCTACAGCGCACTGTACCAAGTCTACAGCGTCAACAGTGACGTCAGCCTCAGTCGCACATCCAGCAGCAAGTCTACAGTGCCTCCATCATCCGTACCACCGTTTTTCTTTCATTTTTTATGGCTGTAAGCGTTCGTTCACTTTTGTAAAGTTTCAATTTTTGTAACAGCTTTGTCCTTTATCATTGAAATTCATCTTTCTGGCGACCACGTACAATTCTCTATGAGTTCAATTGCCAAATATTTCCGACGTGGTCCGTTTTTTACGCGAACACAGATCCACTCAAAAACAAACTCCCCCAACGAGCGCTTGCGAGAAGAGAAAACGGTAAGTCACCTTGACGGCAGATGATCCGACCGCGGCCTCGTAGATCGGGATGTCGTTCCGACTGACAATCTGTTCGCGTAGGAAACGGAACACGTCGGAAATATTTGGCAATTGGACTCATAGGAAATTGTATGTGGTCGCCAGAAAGAAGAATTTCAATGATAAAGGACAAGGCTGTTACAAATTCAAAGTTTTACGAAAGTAAACGAACGCTTACAGCCATAAAAAATGAAGGAAAAATGGTGGTACGGATGATGGAGGCGCTGTAGACTTGCTGCTGGAGGTGCGACTGGAGCTGACGTCACTGCTGACGCTGTAGACTCGTTGTCGCGAAACGTAGGCCTGGTGCTGACGTCACTGCTGACGCTGTAGACTCGGTATAGTGCGCTGTAGATTTGTGCCCTGTGAAGCAGAGTCTGGCAAAGGTCGGATGCGGATGCTAAGGCCTTGGATGAACATCTTAGTGGCAGAGATGCAGGCGAGGGTGATCGTCGGAACTACGGTTGCTCGTCCCGGCGGTGGAGGTGATGGTGGAAGTTGGGTGTCGAGACTACGGCTGCTCGCCTCGACGATGAGAGTGCTGGCGGAAGGTTGATCAACGGAGCTACAGTTGCTCACTCCGCTGTTGGAAGGATGACCCAATAAACCCAGGCCGAGGTATCTACTAAACTAAGGGTGACGTGCAATGCAAAGCTTGTATTTGGCTGATTAATCGTGAGTTTTCTAAGTAAAATCTACTCTCCCTTTTATACTAAATTCTGTAAGTCTTTGCACGCTCCACACGTCCTCAAAAAATCCCTTAAATCGTGGCATGATCTTAACCTCTCTCCAGGGATCTCGGAGTTTGTTTTTCTCAGAGATTCTCCTAACCTCCACTCGATGAGATCGTGCGTGGGACGTGTTCAGGTGAGTTAAAGACTTAGCTCACACTCGTATTTAAAAAAAAAAGGCGTAGACTTAGGCTGTTGCGGACTGGGGATTCGGCGTAGTCGACGGGCTATAGACTTAGCTAAGGCATTCGTTCCAATGTGGGCTGTAAACTTAACACAGGCTCAGAATATCCTATCGTGTCAACACAATCATGAAGCATGCGGTGGTCGCCATGTCCACCCCCCGACCGTCGAAAGCAAACCTTCCAGCCAAGCCTAGCAGGATTCCGAAGGGGGATGGGTGCTAGGAGGACGACGGGCTTCTTTTTCTCTGGCATGCTGGGCTTTGAATTTACATCCGTAGAATAAAAAGGCCCGGGATTTCCAACATCATCCAAGTGGTAATCGTTTAAGAAGTTTCGCGAAACAGAATTCAGATTTAGGGCAAAATTCCGCTGGATACAAACTAAAAAGGCCGTTACGTCGTCGTGTTGGCTTTTAACTCATCTTCCGCTCTTATTAACTAACCACTACTCCTGACTCAGGGAGCGGTCCCCCTGCATTGCCAAAAGATTCTCTTCTTCCCCCACAGGATCGCGGCCAGGAAGAGAGCGATGCACCCGGATATGGTTCCAATCACGGTCTCATTGAACTGAGCCGGTGTGGAGTCGAAGAGGGAGATGTGTATGTTCATGCCGAATACCCCTGCCACAACGACGCCCGCGCTGAGGATCATGTTCGCGCAGGTCAGCATCACCCCCATCTGAAGTAGCTGGTTCTGCTTGTCGTTTAGCATTATGTTGATGCAGTCCTCCGTGTCTTCCACGTACTCGTTCATCTTCACGCGTTTAACATGAAAGGATGAACATTAGTTGCCGCTTCGGGCAAGGCCGATGTGACAGAATCTACATACGTCAGTTTTTGTGAGAACGAAAGCAGAGAAAGAGGATGATGAAAGACCACTTACATCAGAAAGCTTCTGCAGTATTCCGTCTATTTGAGCAAAATAAGCTTCCAAAAGCATCTCCAGCTCTTCCACATTTGGCTTCGAGGAGGTCAACATGTCGAAATCAAAAGCCTCACTGGGGCTTGGATCTTCAAGCCTATTATGATATCTTATCAGGTGAATCACATTCGAGTACATTCCCTTTTCCAAGAATTAAAGGTATCTCTTTGCCATCAAAAGAAGCATTGTGAACGAATATGCACCTCTCGACGTCTTCTTCTGGTACGTCAGCAGATTCATGGTCTTTGAGTGAAGTTGTTTCCAATGACCGAGCAAGAAACTTTTCGGTCAAGTACATTTCGGCCATGTCGTTGTCGTCATCCAGCAAATGTTCAAGCTCGTTTCTGACCTGAATATGATAGAGTATACATGATTAATATTTGCAGCACCCTAAGCCAGAGATAGATATCGTAAGGAAGAAGGAAGGGATCACATACATATCTACTTGCACAGAGACGAAATCTATATCCTCTCGAGAAAAAATCGAGCCATAATATTTATCATTTTTTCATTTGGCAATGCCACAATTATTGCCATTATCTATGGTTGAGATCACTGCCAGTTAATCCAAAAAAGAGCGAGCCTATCCTTCCTAAATTATGTTTCCAAAAGTACCAGAATTGGCCGGATTACCTTCTGCACCCGGCCAGTTATTGCTACCAAGCGACTCTTGATCTGCCTAACGCGCTCCAGATTAAGCGTACTGATTCTTTTAGTGAGTGCGTCTAATGCAGGATAGGCCTCTTCCTCCAGAGTGTGAGTCTAGAAAAAATTGAGAAAGCTTTAGGCAAGCAACTAAACTACAGTAACATATATATCTCGAGGTAACACAGAGGATGACTGTTTATTTACCGAACCACATAATCATAGAGCATATCTTTTCATATGTTCATGTCATGAAGATTTAGTCGATAAAAGCTTTCCACGCTACACAAAATACAGAGACCAAATTCAACATGACAGTGAGGAGCACGGTTGATAGTTCGATGTTAATTTACCGACTCCAAACCATGACCCAACTTTATCCAGTGGAACTAAAGGTTATTCTACAAGGCGGTGTTTGATCCATTCATTGTAATAACTTAGTCAAGGCATGGCGTCGCACCTCAGATTCGAGGCACTTGCAAGCAGATTTAAGACAGCATTCGAGTGCTGTGAATTCAAAGGGCAACGTCTTCTGAACCCCGCTGTTATTCCTAGTTCTGCTTCTACCACCTCCTTTATATGGGAAAGAGTTATCCATCTCTGGCCATCTGCCGGAAGACTTCCACATTGGACTCTTGCAATCGCGCAACGGAAGAGAGTTTCCGCACTCAGTCTCCATTTTCTGAGAGACAAAAAGAATGAATCTAGCTTCAATGTGGATACGAGATAATCAGTCACGAGAGTCTATCCCCACGCAGACTTCAACTACCAAGTGAAGCATTTCATCCGAGGAACTCTCTGAGAGTAGTAAAACACGACCACTCGCAACATCAGAAAGTTTTATCGGCGCGACAAAATTACAACACTCGCGCTGCTGCTGCAACATTTGAAACTCCCAAATCAGGTAATAAATAAATATATATATATATCACCTGCTGGTCGGCAGGATGGGCACAAGAAATCCTGTGGCGGAGATCCTGAACAAACCGAAAGACGAGGGGACTGTTGATATTAACGATCAGGACCTCCGTGGCGGTGATGACCGCCTTGATGTGCTCCAGGTTGACGACGATGGCCCTGTCCCTCCCGAGGATCGAGGAGGGGTACGACAGCATGGGGTCGAGGACCCTGAGGTCACGCGCAGGCAACCCCGTCCTGCGCATGATGGCGTGCTTCTCGATGCCCTCCGACCTCGATTCCCCCGCGTCGGAGATTATGAGCCAGGATCGAGTCCCCGCGCCCTTGCGCCTGGCCTGGGCCTGGGCCTGAGCCTGGTCGGCCGCCCTTCCGATGAATTGCTGCTGCTGCTGCTGAACGGAGCGGACGTGGTTATCCGCAGAGGGATGGAGGGGCGACGAAGGGGCCATGGAGGGGAAGCCCTAGGGGAGGGGAGGGTGGCGGTTGAGATCGCGGCGGATCTTCCTAGTTTCGGCCGTTAAATGGGGGGGTGGTGGGGAAGTAGGTCCTTCCCGCCAAATTCGGCGCTAGCCCCACCGGAGAACAACAGTACTCGAAGTTTCTGACGTCACCTTTCCCGGTCGCCCTAATCAGGCCCTTGCACACCTCTTTATTCAGAAAACTAATACATCTTATTGTCCTGACCAAAAAAATACATCTTATTGAGTTTTAACTCAATATATCTGCATATAGATAAATATTTGCTTAAAAGAATAGAAATAATGTATATTATCTTTATTCGGTTTCTTATATTAGACGCCTCTGAACTCGTACTAAAATCTTGTACGTATTTTTACATTACACGAGTATATATGATGAATATGTTATTACATCTAACGGCGATATTATTCAACCGACTACTCAACCATCGTATCTGAAGAAATTTACACCAAAATACGATTAGTTTCGAGAAAAATTTGTAAAATGCGATTCGAGTTTGTAAAATTTCAGAATACGTTCCTAATGCGCGGTCAATAATCGCACCACTCAATTTACAAAGAAGATGCAGTTCCCCGGCCGCGTCTTAGGTGTAACTAGGCAAGGACTTATTGTCGGACCGTGACACCGGGAGAAATATCTTTTTAAATGTGTGGGTGATGCGGTTGGGAACCCCGCCTTTCTTCTAGTGTGTCGGTGTCACGGTTCGCAGATCTCAACCCCGTCATTGCCCAACTCTCTCTCTATGGCACGACTGAGAATCCCATGAAAGCACGAAAGCTAGGATCTTTCGGTCATAGCCCTAACTCCTCCCACTACTTGGGAGCTTATGGTTTCATGTACAACACTGAAGTAACTCATGACATACTCCCAGAAAAAGTCAACATTCGCCCATGAAGTTTTTTAACATATTACTATTGTTCTAAAAGAAGTACAAACCTCCTCGATCGAATAACCTTTTATGCCTTGGTCATTTTTATAAATTGAGATGCGTTGTTCGAAAACTCACCATAAGGGCGTATTTTGGGAGTTTTATAAATTAAAATCACATTTTACAATTTTTATAAAAAAATAAAGGTATTTCCTTTCAATCCTCATGTAATTACCACGTGATTATATTTTTAAAACTCGTGAATTCTTGAATAGACTATATATATAATTTAGTAATGTTTTTAACTATTTAAGCTTATTTATGTATCTTTTAGCTTTATCAAACTTTTTTAGAACGCATGGACGAGTTTGAGTTTGACATAAACTTAGGCCATGTTTGAAATCGCATTGAACCATATTTCGATTCGTTCTTACATTATTATTTTTGTATCTGACACTTTCTAGAAGAGCTTTGTTCCATAATAATGCTAGTCCGTAAAATAATTTGCGGATTAAGGTCTTAAATTTGGAAATTTCTTGACTAAAATAAGAAAATCGGTCTTTATAAGGCCAATTTTAATGCCAAATTTAAAAAAATTGAAATCGAAACACGACTTTCATTAAATTATTTTCTAAATTTAAAAATCGGCTTTACAAATATCGATTTCCTTAAAGACACAAAATTGGTCTTACAAAGATTAATTTTTTGGGATTAATTAAAGAATTTTGAAATATAATACCATATTTAACGAAATGACTCGCGGACTAACGTTGTTTACCGACAATAAGTGCTTGCTAATAAGCACATCGAACGAAACCAGATTCAATGTCCGAAATCGGAATCCACACGCGAAATCCCGGAAACGCCCCCGGCGGATACCTATCCAGCGAGGTTGAAACAGTCATTTCCCCGAAGGACCAACCGGACCCATCCCACCAGGCCCCCTCCAAAAAGCGCGCCGCGTTCTTTGCGCGGGTGAGTCGATACGAAAAAAGGAGCCCCACAAAAAGTCGGGAAGAGGAATCGATTCGATTCATCTCCTGGAAGAAGCCAACTGCTGGCGATCGTCGCGTCTTCCCCGAGCGATCGATCTTGTTCCGTCCGCCTCTGCCTTTTGCCTTTCCTTGCCGTTGAAGGAATCGGAGGATCTGCGTTGGCTTTGACGCGACTCGTTCTCGAAGCGACGGGATTCGTCCATCTCTTTCCGCCCTAGGGTTTTCCACCCTTTTCCTCTTCTCATCCGGTGTGTATCGTTGTTCTTCGATTTCTTCTCGGTGGATTTCGTCCGATCCGTGGTTTTGTTGCGTCGGATGATGTTTTTGTGAGGATTCGGTGATTTAAGAGGTGCTCAGCACAGTTTTGACTTCGTATGAGGTTTCCGGCTACGGCGACATGTTTTTCTTGTGCTATGTGGTACTGAGAAACTTTGTTGCCTCATTTGCTGATGTAATTTCTGTTCAATGATGTTTCGTATTCGTTGATGGTGCCTGATCATTAGCCAGTATTCTAGTGAATTGCTTTACTTTGAATGCCGAATAGATTAGTTATGCTGGGTTAGACCAGGTCATGACTCCCTCGTTCCGTTTTTCTCACTGATTCAGCTTTCCACTGCATCATCAGTCATCACTCTGGTGGTCGCATGAAGCTGTTCTTTTTAGAAGACCTTGGGGCACACCTATGGCTGGGAATATCGATTTAGTGTCAGAATGATCGAATTGGCAGTTTCATTGTTGAGGCTGCTTAGCAGCTCTGGCTGTTACGGGACACTTGGTTTTGGCTGGCTCTTCACCAGCTTCTTTGGAGTTCTAGCCATTCTATTTGCATTCGCCAGATGGCAGAAGAAGACATCCTTATACTGGGTCAAAGCTGCTGCATTGGCGAAGAAAAGAGCGTGGAAGAAGCTGAATGTTCCTCTATCTCATCATGTCTGGTCGGATGATTTTGCAAATGACCGGCAGACATCCCCGTGCTGCGTCTGTTTGAGCTCCCTGGTTTCCACACACACTTTGGGGCCAATTGGGGCATCACGATGTCATTTTCACAGGTGCTTAGTTTGTGGTGTTTCTGCTCATTCTGATTGTTCCCAGTTCGCCACAAAGGGATGCAAGTGCATTGCTCAAGCTGAATTCAAGTATCTTAAACACCATTGGTCAGAACGATGGGTTGATGGAGACGAGAATCTGGAGATGTCCACCTTCTGTTTCTACTGCGATGAACTATGTGGAGTCCCTTTCATTGATCCCTCTCCGACTTGGCATTGCTTGTGGTGTCAACGCCTTATCCATGTTAAATGTCATGCAAAAATGTCGGTTGAATCGGGTGACGTTTGTGATCTCGGTTCTCTCCAAAAGATTGTCCTCTCGCCATTGTGTGTGAAGGAAGTGGATGATGACATTTCTGGAAGTGGAATCATAGTTAGGAAAAAACGCAACAGAAATAAATATGGAAGTAGTTGCTGTTTGAACAGCAAGGTACATAATATTCCTGAAGATAATGCAGTCTTGGAAGACGTGTTGCATGTTGTTGCTGGCTTGAAGAAGGGAAGTGGAGGAAAGATTAATGACCATGTTGGCAAAAAGGCTAGTAAAGAGCGTGGTTTAAAAGGAACTTACAGTAGTTTTTCTCGAAAAAGATACGAGACATTGAGCTGCTTACAACTAAAGAAGTATATTATTTTGGATACTCCACTGGATGGAAGACCTCTTTTAGTTTTTATTAATGCAAAAAGTGGAGCACAACATGGGCCTTCTCTATGCAGGAGATTGAACATGCTCTTGAATCCTGTGCAAGTAAGCATTTAACATTTGAGCTTTTTAATATATTGCCTTGTCACCTCCTAGTTTCTACGAAGTTCTTCTAGTGTGCTTTACATAATCGCATTACTTTTGCTCCTGGATGTTGCTGTGGCTTCATGTGCTGGTATTTGGGTAAAGGTCTTTAATTTCTTACTTACGTTTACCTTAAAAGAAACCAATGAGAATTTAACTTCTCCTGTGGGTGAGCGTGTAAGATATTTTGAGGTGTCATCAAAACCTATTTCAACAATTTGTTGGGAACAGTCAGTCTAACATGCAATTCATTTGCAGGTTTTTGAACTTGGTGCTTGCCAGGGCCCTGAGATTGGTTTAGAATTATTTAGTGGTTTGCAAAACTTCAGAGTTCTTGTATGTGGTGGGGATGGAACTGTTGGATGGGTAGTAGATTCCATCGAGAAGAAAAATCTTGAATCGCCTCCTCCTGTTGCCGTGCTTCCTCTTGGAACGGGAAATGACCTATCTAGAGTGTTAGGATGGGGAAGAGGCTACTCCTTCAGTGAAGGGCAGGCTGGCTTGAATGCTCTTTTGCATGATATCAACAATGCGGCAGTTACAATGTTAGATCGGTGGAAAGTTCAAATTACTCCAGAAAAGGGCAGTGAACATCTGGATAATCCTCAGTCAAGATACATGTTGAACTACTTAGGTGCATCGCTGGAATTTCTTGTATTTGGCTTTCTTGTTAATATTGTTCTGCCTTAAATAACTTCCGCTTCCTTTTTCAGGTATCGGGTGTGATGCTAAGGTTGCCTATGAGTTTCATGTGAATCGTGAGGAAAATCCTGCGAAGTTCCACAATCGGGTACCCACATTTGCCATGGTTATTGAGTGATCTAATCTTATGAAATACCATGGTTTGTTGTTGTTGTTGCCAGAATGTTATTCTTTGTTTTGTGACTGGTTAAGGGATTGAAGCTTTGCTGGCTAGAAGTTATTTATTTAGCCGTGTTCTTTCTACATACTCAGTTGAAGTGAAGATATATAGCATAATATTCTGAAAAGTAAAAGGTGGACTCCATACATGCTTCTTCACGAGGACAAATAATTTTCTTCTGTAGATCTATTAACTTTCTGCTATTGTGACCTGTGTGTACAGTTGATTTGATGAAGATCTTGAATTTCAATTAATGGTGTATATTGATAATGATATTCTACTGTTTTTGGAATATTGATATTTTGCTAGATTTGGCAGATTACACGCCTTCTTCTCCAATTATTTTAATTACAGTGGGATATATGAAGACTAACCTTTTCTTGCTTTTCTGTAACAGTTTGTTAACAAACTACGATACGCTAAGGAAGGGGCAAAAGACATCATGGATAGAACTTGTGCTGATTTGCCTTGGAATGTTTGGCTAGAAGTTGACGGTAAAGACATTCATATCCCAAAGGTGTGCAACAGATGAAAGTTGGATGTATGTGACTACCACTATTTGGTAATTATAAAATAAATTATGATGCTTTGTCTGCTTCTGAAGGGTACTGAAGGCTTGATCATACTGAACATCGGGAGCTATATGGGTGGAGTAGATCTCTGGCAAAATGAGTATGAGCATGAGGATGATTTTGGTCTTCAGCAGATGCATGATAAAATGCTTGAGGTTGTTTGTGTGTCCGGAGCATGGCACCTCGGCAAGCTTCAGGTAAGCTTTTTCCCTCTATGCGGAAACATTTCATTGCTTAATTGATGTAAATTATCTGAAGTCCTGGCGTCCTTGTGCTTGCATAATAGGTGGGACTGTCTCAAGCGAGGAGGCTTGCCCAAGGTAAAGTCATTAGAGTACACACTTCAAGCCCTTTCCCTGTTCAAATAGATGGAGAGCCTTTCATCCACCAACCCGGTTGCCTAGAAGTAACACATCAAGGACAAGTAAGCTCTAACAAATCCACACACTCACAGATCTTTTCGCCGTTCTTCCTTAGCAGTCAATGCATGGCAACAAATTCCTTCTAAGAGGCTTCTTGCACTGTATGGTTTGTAACTGTTGGAAATCTTGGTAATGTGGTGTGTTCAGGTGTTCATGTTGAGGAGGGCAGCGGAAGAGCCCAAGGGTCAGGCCACGGCGATCATGACAGAGATCTTGGAAGACGCCAACAGGAAAGGCATGATCAGCACGTCCCAGAGGAAAGCATTGCTTCAGGAGGTGGCCCTGAGCCTGGCATGAGGGTCCTCCGACTCCGAGCTCGGACCCTAGGTTCTTCCGGCCTATTCTGAAATGCACTTTGACTTACTACTACCTCTCTTCCACTAACCTTGGCCCGTTTACTATTGTTTTTTATTTATTTTATCTTTATTTTTTGTTACGTTTGGTTGGTGTAAGTAGGGGTTACTCAACACGATACGAGTCTCTGTAGATCATCGTGTATAATGGACAATGTAGGGAGGGACTGTAAAAAGGGGAAAAAAAAAAGAATTTTGAGAGATGAGGAAAAAGTGAACTCTCTTTTTGTATTTGTATTTTTTTTTTTTTGGTTGGGGATCAGCCGGCCGATGTATAATCTCCTTAAGGAGCCGCCGGTGCGCTTGGAGAGAGAGTTAAATGGATCAAGCGTTCAGGTATATTTTCTTTTATCTTACTTTATGATAAAAATATAATGTTTCGTGAAATAAGACTCTTAAGTTGAGTTTGTGTGTGGAAAATTAACATAGGGGTTGGTGTTCATTCTTTTCTCAGCTAAAGAGTTACAAAAACGAGGTTGTGGCATGGCGTAACGAAGTTAGTTGGAGTAAAAAGAGACAGCGAGGCGGCAGAGGGGACAGGACAACCTTAATAAAAACAAAATGATGGGGCAGGGGCGAGTAACGAGGAATGAAACAACAGAGCAATTCCCACAGACAAGAGGCCCAAACGTGGACTGGCAGGTGGAGGAGGAGACGAAGAAGGAGAAGAATCTCCCCCTCCCTAACTCTCTCAAAAGCCAACCGGTGTCTGGTCTGTCTCCTTGTTGTACTCTTTCACTCCGATCCCAATCCCAATCGCAATCCCAATTCCCCTCCCAACTAACTAAACAACGACGGTACCTTCCCACTTCCCTTGTCCGCTCTCTCTCGGTGTTCGCACTCCGATCCCCCAGGCCAGGGATGTGGGTTGAGCCATATTAGATGTACTCCAGCAATTTGAAGGGTTTCATACTCGCCATCGTCTCCAGCGCTTTCATCGGCTCCAGCTTCATCATCAAGAAGAAGGGCCTCCGCCGCGCCGGCGTCAATGGCCTCCGCGCCAGTTACTCCCCCTCCCTCCCCCCTTCTGTTCCTCCTCTTACCTTTATTTGATGATGATCATTCCCCCTTCTCTGGTTAGGCGTCGGAGGATACGGCTACCTGTTGGAGCCGTTGTGGTGGATCGGCATGATTACTAGTGAGTCCCCATCCCTGTCATGTACCCGGAATTGAGTTTCGACTTTGCTGAGATCTGTGTTTTTTTTTTCTCCTCCAGTGATCGTGGGAGAGTTAGCGAACTTTGTCGCTTATATTTATGCCCCCGCTGTTCTCGTCACTCCGCTGGGTGCCTTGAGTATCATTGTTAGGCGAGTGTCTCTGACCTTTCTTGATTATGTTCGGCATTGTTGTTACGTCCAGCTCTTTTCTTAATCTTTGGTGTTATGCTCATTCATGACGCAGTGCCGTAATGGCGCATGTCCTGCTGAACGAGAAGCTGCAAAGATTGGGAGTGGTGGGTTGTCTTCTCTGCATCGTGGGCTCCACGATTATCGTCCTTCACGCGCCACAGGATCAATCTATCGACTCTGTGTTAGAGATATGGGACCTAGCAACTCAACCAGGTCAGTCGGCATCCGACTGAAGCTGTTTTACTTCACTCCGAGGCTCCCTATCCCTTTTTTGACCTCTTATTACTCATTTTTCTTTTTCTGATGCTTATAGCTTTCCTCCTATATACGGCTTCTGTTGTGGCTGTAACTTTAGTGTTAACCTTATATTGTGCTCCTCGTTATGGTCAAACCAACATTCTGGTCTACGTTGGAATATGCTCAATTATTGGATCATTGACGGTAAAGCTACTTTTTATTTGCCAGCTTTCATTCCGGCGTGATGTTTAATTATATTTTTTACACTAATTGTCGCAAATAGCCCCGATTGATATCCGCGTTACATCGCAGGTTATGAGCATAAAAGCAATCGGCATTGCGATTGAGCTCACGTTAGAGGGCTTGAATCAGGCTGTGTATTTTCAGACATGGATTTTTGCAATGGTTGCAATCACCTGTGTCATTATGCAGCTGAACTACCTAAACATGGTATGTGCTCTATGAATCTCGCTGGTCGTTTGAGGATGGTTAGAATTCGTGGATGATGGTTAACCTTTAATGAATAGAGTAGGAGACTAGAGTGGAACCTTTTTTACCTCATCTTTCTGAAATGCTGATGTCCTATCAGATTCTTGTTTTCTTTTTCAGTTGCTTGCACTTTACTGAAATGGCCTCGCGTCATTGACAGTCTAACACATGGGTTTAATCTTCCAGGCACTGGACACTTTTAACACAGCAGTGGTTTCGCCTATTTATTATGCCATGTTCACTGCTTTTACCATTTTCGCAAGTGCAATAATGTTCAAGGTATGACGTTTACTGAGCTTTAATGTTTTCGCCAAGTCCTTCATGACAGAAAAGGCACATAGAGCTAACCCGGTAATCCCTCTCTATTTGCAAAGGATTATGCCGGTCAAAGTGCCAGCAGCATCGCATCAGAACTTTGTGGGTTTTTGACTGTACTCTCTGGAACAGCAGTGTTGCATAGTACAAGGGAACCGGACCCACCGATGATTACTGGTACATATTCTGTAGATGTGACACCCGTTAATAGCTCATGAATGCTTTGTACATCCATACTCTATTAGGAGTCCGTTATCTGTGGAAGTCAATCTGATTGTCTGCCTGAGTGCATTTCTTCATACACATCCATTCATTTTAGAAGTAGAAGAGAACATAGCTTGAAGCAACAGAGGAAGTGTCATAGTATTCGAAATTTATTGTGTAAAATTAAGGTGACGGACGAATGGCACTTGAGCAGCTGCAAGGCTGTACAACAATAGTTATATAGCATAGTGCCTTGGTTTTGCTGCGAAAAGACTGTTTGAGAAGGTTGCCATTTGAAGTAATATAGGAGCTTAACTGCTGTGTATGCTAGAAAGATGCTTCCTATACCTGGTTGGAATTTAGAATGTGCTGAAGCATGTAGTTTTCGAGGTAATTGTCCGCAGAGAACATTATCGATGTTAGAATGACATTGGATATTCTAGAAGCATGTATATTCAATTAAAGCGGTAGACTCTAGTTCGAGGGAAAGAAACAATTAGCATGCTGCCGTTATGATCGTGAAATCTGTTATTCAGAATATCAGCTTTGGACATGCTGAACGCCATAACTGTATGCAAAAAATTGAACACGCATCAAGCGAAATCCGTTACGCCGGATACATACAGCACACTCCAACATTATGGAGTGATGATGCCCTTGGTTTCCCGCATATGACTGCTATGATATATCCATTTCTTTAGAATTGCACATCATTTTAGAAGAGGATGATCGGGGAGATTTGCTGTGTGGTCCCTGTAGTACCTACCCTTTTAGCAATTGATTTTGCTGCTGACGCTCGTCTAGATTCTTGTAATGCCACAGCACAGCCTGTATGGACAGACATCTTGTTTCACTAACCCAATGGCTTTTGCAGATTTATACACGCCATTGTCTCCCAAAGTATCTTGGTACATACAAGGGAATGGAGAAGTGTGGAAACAGAAGGATGAAGATGGGTCGTCGCCGACATTCGTCACAGTCCTACGGCAGGATTATTTCAAATAGTTATAAGTGGGTACATACAGCAGAGAAGAACTCAGGCCCAGATCCCACCAGTAAGAACCTGAACCCGAGGAATGAACACGAGTGAACGAACGAAAGTGCCGCGACTCCAAATGATTACTTGGTGTTTCGCCTCATCGATCCTGGCTGTCGGTTGGTGTCGTCTTTCTGCTATCATTCTTTTAGCCCGTTAAGATTAAGCATGAATTGATTAGGAAAATAGCCCAAAAAGTTGGGGAAGGGGGGGGGGGATTAGAGGGTTTTGGAAGTGGTGGAGGCTGATTTCCAGCCAAGCATGTGGTTTTAATATTTGGGGATGGTGTAATTTTTCTTGTAAAGTACGTGGTAGATACTTGCATACATGGTGGAAGTATGGCGGCTGCTGCTGCTGCATCTTTGAGCCTGATTCATACTGCAAAAAACACGAGATCAACTATCTATACATCTGGTGTTGGCCGAGGGATCATGAAATAGGCTTGGGGATGATACCCGGTAAGGAAAACTTTGGAGCAAAAGCAGGATAGTATGTGAACCACAAGAGCAATGGGAGTACCAGAGCCATAGACAAAGACTAGGATCCCGACCGCACAGGTGAATACTGAAGAAGAAGAAGAAGAAGAAGTAGAAGAATCCAAGGGGTGAAGGTGGGGGGAGGAATATTCTTAAGCTTTTAGCCCTTCTGATGGGCGAAGAGTATTTGTGTGATCGGGTACAACTTTCCTGACTCTTTTCAGCACATAAATGCGCACACACATCCATTGCTTCTTCTTCTTCTTCTCCTGTTTGTTTGTTGGGGAAGAGTCTAATCGAGTCGTATTGTTTGTAAGTATTCTTATCGTTCGCCTTCCAAACGCAACCCCGGTCCATAATTGGTAGGGTGTCCACCCAACACACTGCTCGATCAAATTGTTTGGTATTAGTAGGCTGTCCAGTCAGCAAAGATCGCCTCCCAAGAGGTCCTTGGGTTGTTGCCCTTGCTCGTAAGTCCGCGTGGTCTAGCCCCACCTGACCTGGGATCGCACTCAGGAATCGTCGTTGTTTGGAGCTTGCAATATGACAGGACCACGACACAACCAATCGCATTGCGTTGTGGAGCCGTCGTCACAATGCTCCCCTCAGCCCCCCTCTCTTCATGTCCTAGACTCATTCTCAATGTCCAAAGGTTACATTACCAACCTCATACCATTCAATCCACCAGCAAAGCTCTCGTGGACCTCTGGAAGACCACATATGCACCTTGAAACATCGTAATTGGGGGGGTGGTCGAGCAACAATAACATTTGCGAAAATAACTCTTGTTGAAACGGATTGACATTCACGAGGATGTCTATGTAATTAATCATAAGACACCGCAAGGTTAGAGCTTTGTTCGTTAATAATATTAGTCATCAAAAAATTTTGTGAAATAATTCAAAATTTGTTGATTAGTAGCTTGAAATCGGCCGGAAGATTTCAATATAAAAGGAAATCGGAAGACTGATTTCCAAATTTAAAATAGGAAAATCAGTCTTTCAGACTTCTCTATTTTAATTTTAGAAGTCGGTAAAGGCTGATTTCCTTAAGGCACAAAATTAGCCTTATAAAGACCGATTTCAAGACATTAATCAATAAATTTTAAAATTAAAGATCATATTTCACAAATATTTTTGCTACTAACCTTACTAAGGAACAAAACTCTACGAGGTTGTCGAGAGCGTCCCCCATGACAAAGGGCGCGACATGGGGTAACAGAGGTGGCAATCCAGAAAACGCAGGGGGCGATGGAATTCCGAAGGAAACTTACGGAGGGGACAAACTACTCAAGGTTCGATTAGTCTTTTGCCCATGTACTTAGACGATTGATTTGCCGCTCGTATCTGCGCGTCGTTGTCGTCCACGCCTGTTCAACCACATGCCAGCTTATGATGACTACTATTCGGGTCCTCGACTACATGAGAATCTCTCAAAATCATATCCATACGGTACCTTGCAGCGAAAGTTATCGGTCCGCGCAACCACTCCGGTGTAAAGAACGAGGGAAAGGATAAATTTGAGATTCTCCTCAATATAATCATAAATTTAATTTAGTCTCAGGCACTATATAAATAAATAATATTAAAAAGAATTTTATGAAAACAAAGGGAGAAGAAAAAGAGAGTAAGAGTACATCGATTAAATTCATATTTTCTCGATAAATATTATAAAAGTGTTAAAGGCATTCGGTCACCGGAGTTGAAATCGGTTTGTACCGAATTCTTTTTATCTTTTCAGATAAATTCGACAAATTCCAATTTTTAAAAAAATTATACTCGCCAACAATATGAATTTTGGCGGAAAAACTCCCCGAGGAAAACTAATGCTAGCCTACAACAAAAATTAGGATTTTTGTTCCCAAATAATGTTGGTCCTTAAATTATTTCGTCATATATCAATTTTGGAAATTCTTTGACTAATGTGGCGAAATCGGCTTTAGAAATGCCGACTTTGATCATGAGAGAAGTCGGTTTTACAAAGGCCGATTTCATCGTTTCCAAATCGAAGTCGGCCATATAAAGGCCGATTTCATGTCAACCATCCCAACTGGCCGACTTTTATGTAACCTAATTAAAACAATTGCATCAATTACAATCGACCTTTGTAAGATCGACTCTTTTTTCAAAAAAATCGACCATTTATAAGACCGACTTCTTCTTTAAAGAGGTCGGTTTTACGAACGTCAAGTTTAATAGGACACAAATTATCCGTCACTATCGATTTATAGCGTGAAAAAAAAACTCAAAAGAGCTACGAGAGAAGACGGGAGCCCCATCAAGCAGACAATATGTGCCCCCAGCCCGTGATGTGATGATTTTTTTTACATTATTTGCCTCTTTCTTCCTTCCTTTCTTTCCAAGGCATCTGCACAGTTTTGAATGGTAAAAAAGGGAAAAAAAAAGAAGTCCCGGAATTTTAATAAAGCTAAATCAAAACAAAATTCATCCCCCGTCAATTATCAATAGTTTCACCAAATGGGCACGCGACGGAAAACTTGTGTCGTACCGAAATCGGTTCTGTAATGCCAACTTTCTCGAGGCACGAAGGGAGTCGGCTTTATAAAGGCCAACTTCAGCCGATGTATTTTTTTTAACTAAGTTGTATAGAAGTTGGGTTTACAAGGCGAACTTCATGTAGCTGAGATGGTTGATATGAAGTCGACCTCTTGTAAAGCCGACTTCCGTTTGAGAACGATAAAATCGGCTTTAGAAATGCCGATTCCCTTCACTATCAAAGTCGGGCTTTCTAAAATCGATTTCGTTATATTAGTTAAAAAATTTTTAAAATTAATATCTTATTTAACGAAATAATTTACGAATTAATATTAGAAACAAAACTCCAAAAACTAGAATTCTACGCCAAAATAATTTGGTCGAATAAAAAATCGAGTACGGAAAAATTTTAGCGAAATATTACGTGAAAGTCGTCGGTTGAAGTTGAAGTGATTAACTCCTCGGAGGATTGTACGATTGTATGGTTCGTTTTGAAAAAAATTCGCCAAAAACCGTTCGAGTTTGGGAAATTACAAAAATACCGTCGATGGGGCGCGTCGTGTCAAACTATAGGGGCGGGTTCTCAAAACCCGCCCCTATGTCCTGAAACAATGCCGCATAAGGGCGCGTTCTCAAAACCCGCCCTACATGACGGCGGGTTTTGAGAACGTGCCTTTTGAACACTTAGAAAAATTTTCACCAAGCGCCAGGCCGCCTGTGCCTTGTCCAAAAGGGGCGGGTTTTGAAAACCCGCACCTACCTTATGTCGACCGGGGGCGGGTTTTGAGAACCCGCCCCTATAGTTTTACACGGAGTAAAACTCGCCCTCTTTGTTATTCGTGAAAACGCACCCCATCGACGGTATTTCCGTAATTTCTCAAACTCGAACGATTTTTTACGAATCTTTTTAAAAACAAACCGTACAACCGTACAAAACTCTAACTCCTCGCAAGAACAAACAAACCATAAAATACTTGGGGAAGAAGAAATCTTCTGGGTTGGGGAAATGGAAATGGAGAACGGTTTCTTCTATGGCGGGGTTTTGTTGTCCACCAAGCTTTCTCGTCTCGGCATCACCGACGGCGACTACCCTAACCCTAACCCTAACCCTAACCAGGGGTTAACTCAGGGTGCGGTGGCCGTTGAAGCCGCCGAAGCCACCATCAAGCACGAGGTCGATCGTTGGATGCTTGTTTCCCTTGTTGTTACTGACTATCTGTAGTGGTAGTAGAGCTGGCGACGGAGGTGGTGGTATTTTTCAATGGCCTTCAGTACTTAGCGAAGAGAAGAAAACAAACAAGTTGCTTGTTCTAATTAGGGATCATTTAGCCTTAACCCCATGGAAAACTCCTTGTGCAGTTTCGCTTTCGCTTTTGGCCTCGGCGGCGGCTTCCAAGGGATTCTTGATACGAAGGCTCGGATGGTTGTTGGTTCTTTGTATGGTAAGACGATAAGATGATAAATGTTTCGTCTCAGTTAGAATTGAAATGCTTCTTAGAGTTTTTCCTTTAATGGCATCCCCACCTTTCTCTTTTGGCTACTGGTTTAAGGCCGTTTACTTCTGCAGTCACCGCCGCCTAATTTTCACCTTCGACGGCATTAAATGGCACGGTTTATGTGTACGAGTTGTCGGATGTGAAAATGCTGTGGTTCTTTAAATTCCCTTTTCTCTTTTGAGTGTTTGAGTGCTTACTCCATTTTCTCTTTTCAGAATGATGAGAATATACGACCTAGAACAGAGCTTCAGGATAAGATTCGGGAATTGGAGAGATATGTAAGTCATATCCTCCTTTGTCCTTTTTTGGCTATGCTCTTATATCTACATCAAATTTTACTATCCATTAATGGAAAAATATAAAGCGACTATCAGTGGGAAGCACGCCGAAGCTGATATTAGCCGTTTTCCTTATTTAAAAAAAAGAATATAACAGTGAGTTTTTGCAAACCAAACGGGCCTCACCTCTTGGGTTTTCCTCCCTATTGTAAGCAGTCTTGGTGGTAGTCCCAGCTTTGTATCTTTATTTTTGTGATAAGAACAAAATTTACGTCTGATATGTGGCCAATGCGGGAAGTGAAAAATGACTAGCTTTTTATCTAACATCTCACCTATTTGTGGAACTATCATGAAGTGTTTGCATATAATGAATTCTTCACAACCATTTATCATGTCAAACTTTGAATTTGCTAAAGTTTACGTGATTTGTAATCTCCAATTACCTTTTGGGTTCTAAAATAAGTCATTTTGCAAAATCCCCCTGTTTCATTTCTTGTTTATTTTACCGTTGATTGCTTATTTCAGAACTTCATCCTAGCTCATCTATATTCTGAATACCCATCGTCCATCCTATCACTTTTACACTGATGCCCTGATATACATTTGAAGTCACTGGGGTGCAAATACGAGGTTCTTTTTTTTATAGATATAACTGAGAATTGTTTAAATACAGTTCAGGATTTCTTTCTTGACCTTGCCTGGCATGCAATAGGAATACTGTTGCCCCCGATATGCCGGTTAAATCCACATAAGGCAGGGGGCCAGTTACTGGTCACAGCAAGGAAAATACCGGACAAGTGACCTTTCATGAACCTGGGAGCAATTCTCAATTGGATTATCCGGTTTTGGAGGGATCTCATGGTGACAGACCACCAGCTGGGAATCGGGCATCTGGAAACTCCACATATACTGCAGGGCCTGAGACCACCGGCTCGGAATCGGGCATCTGGAAACCCCACATATACTGCAGGGCCTGATGATCCCAACTCGTCATATTCTCTGTACTTAGCACCAGTTATGGAAGAACCTTCTTCCTCTATTTCAGATGGCAGCAGTTTCTGGCTAGTTATGGTATGAAAGTGCTGCATATAGATTGCGATTTTAGTTGTCTAATTGTTTACTTAATAACAACAAGTTTTGTTTAATTATAGCCACTGACAATGATCCATTACACGCGACTGAAGGTCTCCAAACATCCGGTGATCTTTTGCCTGGAGCAGAACTCCTGGCCAGTGGATACTCCATTAATGGAACAACTAGCTGCAATTTTGAGGTGTAGCTCAGGTTTTGGCATATTGTTGGTTGATTTTTTGTTGTTTTGATGCTGTGATCTTGCTAAAGTCACTTTGAATAATGATGAAATAAATAAACATTTGCTCTTGTAACTGGAGAACCTGTAGTCTATTAGGTGTGTGGGTGAATTTTTTACTTATTTTGGCAAAACAATTGGTCTTTTTTCCTTGGCTTTTGCACAACCTATGTTATATGAAGATGTTCATATAAAGTATAAAGGCCATTTGAAGTCATAATCAGAAACATTTTTTTAAGGGGGTAATTCATAAGCATGGTAAAATCACAAATAATCGAAGGAATGTAGCCATAACATCTCACCGTTATGATAATTATCCTTTGGGGACTCCTTGGACTTGGAAAACTGTGGTGGTTAGAGCTCAATAATTCTTCCTTGAAGTGTTGTCATTTTACCATTGAATTCTTTGCATGACATCGGATGTGTTTGCGCAGTGGGTCCGGCATTTAGAAGATGGGTCTGTAAATTATATTGATGGTGAGCCGTATCCCTGTTCCTAATGTAATGGCCATGCCTTCTTTAAGTCAGCTTGTTGAGGGTATTCTCATTGCAGGTGCAAAGCAGCCAAACTATCTAGTTACTGCCGATGATGTTGACACATATCTTGCCATTGAAGTTCAACCACTGGATGATCATAAGCACAAGGTAACACCTTTAAATCATGTGTGGTCTGTCCGTTGGAACTATGGTCATAACAGACCCATATAACAGCATAACACACTGAATTTTAGTTGTTCTGGTTTCCGGTTCTATCCTTCTCTTTATGATCTCCGTAGGAGCTGTCCATGGAAGGTTGGCTTAAGAGATGTTTATGCTGCTTTGCACTATATAATAATTGTAAAAGGTCAGCCAAATCAGTCTAATTTGGTTCAGATGTTTTAAAGGAGGCCGGAGTATTGAATGATTCTTTGCTTAAACTATTAGTACAATTTTTCAAGTTGGTCTGGATATATACAAGTGTTTATGTATCGGCATTGTCCCTTAGTTAAAGCTATAATTGAGAAAGTAGTCATGCTTAATATTGATGGCTTCCAAGTCGATGACTCTTCTAATCCTTGACGATTATCTGCTGCAATCATGATGGAGCTGGTGCGATTTTTTTCGGAGGCTCTATTAAAGTTATCTAAATCTTGAACCTCTTTTCGCTCTGGTTAACCATGTCGACGATTAATGATCTATACTTTTTTTCGTTTATCAGAATACACTCTGAAACCATTCTACTTTTAAATTCTTGGATCTTTTACCAACAAATTTTTTTTTCTTGACAATGCAGGGGGAGCTTGTCAAGGTGTTCGCCAATGATCTCAGAAAAAGTACCTGTGGTATGAATAACTTCAGTTTGTGTAGACCATCTAATTTTCAAACATTGATATTTGTGCCTTCGAACTTAATATCCATGAATTGGATGTCAAATCTGAGCTTGCTGGTATATTATTGTATGCTTTGATACAACGGAAGCAGCATAAGTATTACATACCAGTAAAACATTTTTGTGGCTGAATTTTCGTGAACAATAACTTTAACTACCTAGTTGGTGGCAGGGAGCATATTGTTGATCTCTCATTTACTAATCCTGATCTGTGATATGACATACCCGGCAGTACATCTTCTTTGGTCTGCTAATATATTTACCGTTATTGTGAAATGTGTCATCATTTTGCATCATGCACTCGCTATGTACTGGAATTAAATGCAGCAATACATATGAAGGACCCGCCAAATTGGCCATACCTCATTTATAATATCACTGTCGGTAAGATTACATGGGAATATAATATGCCTCTTATAGTAGGTTCTTTTAGCTCAATGAAGGAGTGCTGTTAACCTTTTTCAGTGTCGACCGATTATGGCAGAGGATATATCTTCACATTTGGGAACCAGGTGTCTTGGCCATATAGCATTAATGCTCGAGACGTATTGGTGTGGTAGCTACTGAAAAATTTTCACCCACTACAAGTGTACGTGTCTCAATTTTTATGTCATTTGTGATAACCCTATTGTCTCTGAGGACTCGAACGAAATCAACGAGAAATTCAGTATTATTAACTTCACATCCTTTTAATAGATTACCATCCCTTACAGGTATCCGTTGTCATTTTCAATTAAAAGCTCTAATGGCAAGGAACATCTTCTAAGAGTGGAAAATGGCTCCGGAGACATCCCCAGGTATATTATGTTGTGCCATTTTCCTTAAGTGGGAAACTTAATTTTTGAGTTTGCTGGGTTACCTTACCATAAGCACTGATGGTATAGGGTTCCTGATTCTCCTGCCACTTTCTGCCTCCGGTCACAGTTTATTGAATGAATACACATCACAGCATCTCTCATGTGGCAATCACAATCTATTTCCTTCCATTTCCTTTTTGCAGTCCGAGAGACACCATCGTCCTCACACTGAGGCTATTGATTATGAGGGTAAAGTCTTCTCTGCCCAGCAATGTTTGAATTTTCTGTTTTATCGGAAGGGGTTATGATGGGAGCATCTATTATCTGTCTCTGTTCGTAGCAGGCTGGCGAGTAAAGGAAAGGGAAGAAGCGGTGTGTCTATTCTTCAACAAGTGAAAACACAATTTATCGTGGGGTATAATATAGCTGCTATGAGAGCACACAGCCCTTTTGCCCGGACTTTAGGGTATCGGCGACAGCAGCACCAGGCTTCTTCGGGTACGATAAGTACCTGTGATTTTTTTTAATCCCGAAGGGTGATGCATATACATTGGATACATATTATCAAATCAACTCAGGTGTGTAAGGGTAGCCCTTGGTGTATAATAATAGCATATACCCCCTCTTCTTTTACTTCTTTATATCAGGAGCCTCTTCCAGCCAATCCCATTGTGAATTATTATTATTACTATATAAACATAAGAAATGGGTCTGGCTTGGGAATACTGGGGGCACTTTTTTAGGTTTTTCTAATTCTAATATATGTGCAGCGGGAGTTACTAAAACCGGACGAAATCGTTTTTCCTAAAAGCAGTTTAGGGTTTTCTATTTGAAATTCTTTTAGCAGAGGCGAAATAGTTGAGTTCTTTACTAATCATTTTGTTGTTTGAAAACATTCTTAATCACATATTACGAATTTTAGAAGTTGTTATTTAAACATCATTTGACCTCCCAAAGTGTATATTCTTTGAGGGAAGACTTTCGTTTTACGACCTTAAACGTTGTAAGAATCAGACAGTGTAAAACCACCCAATGACTTCTGAAACTGAAAATTTGGTTGCTTTTTTTTATTCCTTTGTTTTTTGAACTCCGGTTTTCGGTTTTGTCCGAAATGGGGCAGGGAAAATGCGTTCCCGCCATTTCGTTCGCGCTTCGCTTCTTCTTTATTTTTATCCGTGTGGTGCGTGTCTAACTAAATATTCGGTCGTTGGCCGAGTCGGGGGGGTTTTAAAAAATCGAAGATTGGAAGTGATGATGGGGTCGGTGGTGGTGCTGGATTCCGGTGTCTCCACTCTCCCCATCGCCTCCTCCCACTCTCTCCCACCCCAACCTCCCCTCCATAACGACGACGATCACCATCGCTACGAGGAGGAGGAGGAGGAGGAGGAGGACGACCTCCTCCTCCCCGACTCCCCCTCAGTTTCTTCTCCGGGTTAGTTTGATCGATTGATGGAGTTCCCTTTCATGCGGGGGGGGTTACCCTGGATTTCGTCTCCCCCTTTTATCATTACTTTTTTTTTGTTTGTTTTTTTGCGCAATTAATTGTTGATCTAATCTTCATTTGGCAATGTTATCCTCCACCCAGAATGCTTTTTGGTCTTTGGTTGTAACAATTCTTTGCAGTTGTTGTTTTTTAGCGCTAGGGTTTATCCCCATTTTTAGGGCAGGAATTAATTGTGCAGGGCCGGGGGTTTTCTTTACCTTATTTGTCACCGAGAAGGTTCAATGTTTCTGGTCGGTTTATCTTGTTGGCCTAGGGTTTTAGACCCTACAAATCACGAGGTTTTAGGTGTCGCCAGTCACGCCATTCACACCATCCGGCCGTTTGCTCTCCTCGAAAGCTTGCCTCGTCGTTTGCTTCGTCGTCATTGTTCTTCTGAGCTTGCTTGCTCTCAGATTGTGAGATGGCCAGAGGTAGAGGGAAGGCTGTGGCAGTTGCTAGCCCTAAGAAGGATTCCAAGGCCGATAAGGCCAGGAAGAAGCGTAATGCTGCTCCTCAGGAAGGCGAGGGGCCTTCCTCCACTCGAAAGATGCCCCGGCGTGAGGCTGCATGCAGGGATTTCAGGGAGAAGGTGGTGCGGAATAATGATAAGGAGTCCCTGATTGAGAGGAAGAAGTCCCCCAATCCTTTTGCTGACAGCGAGGATGTTGCTATTCGCCTGACTCTGGGAAAAGGCGAACGAGGGAGGGCGAACCGGAGGCTGACTGATTTCGTCTTGCACGATTCGAAGGGAACTGCCCTGCAGCTGGAGATGTTGGAGCATGGGGACCTGTTCATAACAGGTCTGGTACTGCCTCTTGATGAAGAATCTGAATCTGAAAAGAGTAAAAGTGGTGGTGTGAAGTGTGAAGGGTTTGGTAGAGTTGAATCTTGGGCCATATCTGGCTATGAGGAAGGTTATCCTATCGTTTGGCTGTCGACCGAAATTGCTGATTACGAGTGCCTCAAGCCAGTGGGCAGTTACAAGAAACTGTACGACCAGTTCTATGAGAAATCCCGTGCTTGCATTGAGGTTTATAAGAAGCTATCAAAGTCTTGGGGAGGTGATCCTGACTGTAGTCTTGATGAGTTGCTGGCTGCAGTTGCCCGGACTATGTCCTCCTCCAAGACCTTTCCTAATGGGTCCTCCATTAAAAATTTCGTGCTATCTCAAGGGGAATTCATTTTCAATCAGCTGGTCAGCCTGGACGCAACTTCCAAAGAAAATGATAGCGCGTTTGCTGAGTTGCCGGTTCTATGTTCTCTTAGAGAGGAGGGGTTCAAGCACGTGAAGTTAGCACGGGCATCGATGGCCTCTGCCCGTGCTGGTATTGCGATCAATTCAGGACACACAGTGCAAAAGGATGCTGCACCTCCACTTGGAGAGGATGAGGATATGAAGCTCGCCAGGCTATTGCAAGAAGATGAGTACTGGAAATCCATAAAGCAGAAGAAAAACCAGGGTTCCAGTTGTGGATCTACGAAATTCTACATCAAGATCAACGAGGATGAGATTGCAAATGACTATCCCTTACCAGCATATTACCGAAGTGATTTGCAAGAGATGGACGAGTTTCTCCTCCATGATGGTGATGTGGATATGGTCGGCACAGATGATCTCCCCAGTAATATGCTAAATGACTGGTCACTGTACAATTCCGATTCAAGGTTGATCTCTCTGGAACTTGTACCGATGAGATCGTGTGATGATATAGATATCACCATATTTGGATCAGGCATGATGACAGCTGATGATGGAAGCGGCTTCTGTCTCGATACGGTATCTTATCAGTGTGGCTCGTCGAGCTCCAAAAGCCAACACGAGGATGGAATACCAATATACTTAAGTGCAATCAAGGAATGGATGATCGAATTTGGATCGTCAATGATGTTCGTTACAATCCGAACAGACATGGCTTGGTACATTGCGTACACTTTTTTGCCTTTTCTATGTAGCAATGCATGTATTTATCATGGGATTCTGTGCACGTCTCTAGTGGGCAATGCTTGTTTGTCATGCTCTCGAATAGCTCCTGGAAAATTGTGGATAACGATATGTTATCCCACATAATTGACGGGATCGGGATAGATTTGATGATTCTTGCATGACATATCTGGAAGTGTTGACTAGTAAACTGTCATTAATGTCCTCTTTTCCTTTTGTCGTGTATCGAGTTCTTCTATACTAAAAATTGCCTTTTGGATCCTGCTTTGTAGTCATGCAAATTTATTTTAATTTTTTCTGGAGTAAATATATTCAGCCTATTAATGTTTTCTTTTACATTTTCAGGTACAGACTTGGCAGGCCGTCGAAGCAATATGCTCCCTGGTATGAAACAGTACTAAGGACTGCCAGATTGGGCATAAGCATTATAACGTTGCTGAAGGAGCAAACCCGAGTTTCAAAACTTTCCTTCGGGGATATCATAAAGAAAGTTTCTGAATTTGAGAAGACTGATAAAGCTTATATCTCTTCTAATCCTGCTATTGTTGAAAACTATATTGTGGTGCATGGCCAGATTATCCTGCAACTTTTTGCTGAATATCCAGATCAGAGGATCAAAAAGTGTGCCTTTGTTCTTGGTCTCTCAAAGAAAATGGAGGAGAGACATCACACGAAGTGGCTTCTCCAGAAAAAGAAGATGGTTGAGAAGATGCCAAACTTGAATCCAAGAGCATTAATGGGACCCACTGCTCCAAAAAGGAAAGCCATGCAGGCTACCACTACTAGGTTGATTAACAGAATATGGGGAGGATATTATTCGAATTATTCACCTGAAGACCAAACAGTGGGGCCTGTTACTGAAGAGAATGAGGATGAGGATGATGATAATGAGGAAGCAGACGATAATGAGGAGGATGATGCTGAAGAGGCTTTGGAAGCCTCACATGATGTCAACAATACTAGTACTGTTCCCAGGCCAAACAAATTGCGCTCCGGTTCGAAAGAAATTGAATGGAATGGTGTGTCTTCCGGAGAAACAGAAGCTGGAGAAGCGCTTTACAGTGGAGCTAGGGTTCATGGCAGCCTTATTGCTATTGGGACTGCAGTGCAATTGGAGGCTGATGAGTCGGATAATTTTTCTTCTCTGTACTTTGTGGAGTACTTGTACGAGACTTCAAAGGGCAAGAAATTGTTCCATGGAAGAAAGTTAGTGCTGGGATCTCAAACGGTCCTGGGAAACGCTGCGAATGAACAGGAAATGTTTCTATTGAATGATTGTGAAAATATTCGATTGGAGGATATAAGGCAAGCCATTGTTGTAGATATCCGCTTAAGGCGGCCATGGGGATACCATTGCAGGAAAACTAACGCTGAAGCTGATGCACTTGCCCGAGTAAAGGCCGAGGAAAGGAAGAAGAAAGGATTGCTTCCGGAGTTTTATTGTAAAAGCTTGTACTGGCCTGAAAGAGGTGCTTTCGTATGTCTTCCGCAGGAGACAATTGGTCTTGGTTCTGGGTCCTGCTCCGCATGCAAAATCAGGGAAGCCGAAAATGAAAAACAATCTTTCAAATTGATTTCATCCGAGGCTGGTTTTGTTTATGAAGGAGTTCAGTACAACCTTCATGATTTTGTCTATGTGAGTCCTCACTGCTTTGCCGCAGAAAAAATAGAGACCGGGACTTTCAAGAGTGGGAGAAATGTGGGATTGAGGGCTTACGTGGTGTGTCAGTTGATGGAAATAATTTCTCCTAAGGAGAAAAAGCGAGTGGATGCAACCTCTGCAAAAGTAAAGGTCAGAAGATATTTCAGGCCAGAGGACATTTCAACTGAGAAGGCTTACTTTTCTGACATTAGGGAGGTGAGCATTTTATTGCAATAGCACAGTCCGACTTACTTCTGTGGTTCCTGTTGTTGATATTTATTGCAGAACATAGGTTTCAAGCAAGTTTTTATGATTTTTTGTACATTTGTTTTATCAGGTATATTATACAGAGGAGACTGAAGTATTGCCTATTGAGAATGTTAAAGGGAAGTGCGAGGTTAGAAAGAAAAAAGATCTTCCACCTAATGATGATCCGGTGACGTTTCAGCATGTGTTTTTTTGTGAATCCTTCTACGACCCTTTGACTTGTTCACTGAAGCAGGTACTCTTTCCCGTTTGGTAGGTAGCAGCATCTTTATTTCCATCATTGCAGTGTCCTTCATTTTATCAAGATAAATTTTTACTTTCCTATTTTATGTTGTTTTTACATACTGTATGCATGACCGATGACATGATTTGGCATGACTTCTTTATTGAACTTTGTGAACAGTTGTCCAGTAACATCAAAATGAGATATTCTGCTGCGACTGTGGATAGCGAGGCTGTTCTTAGGAAGAGGAAAGGCAAAGGCAAAGAAGTAGATACCGATATGGAAAGTGACATACCGAAAGGAGCTGATAAAGAAAATCGGCTGCCCACATTAGATATTTTTGCTGGTTGTGGTGGATTATCTGAGGGATTACAAAAGTCAGGTAACTAGCGGACAAATGGAAAAAACTTGCCTATGATCCATTTCTGGAAGAATTATTCTATTATGGAAATGGCATCATTTATTAATTTGAAGCTCAATTGTATGGGTTTTGTAGGGGTGTCAGTCACCAAGTGGGCAATCGAATACGAGGAACCTGCTGCAGACGCATTTAAACTCAATCATCCGCAAGCAGCGGTATTTGTGAATAATTGTAACGTGATCCTTAGGCAAGTGATGGAATGTGGGTTTGTTACTAACCAACTTGTAATGTGCCTCTCTTATAGCAATTTGAACGAATGGATGCAGGGCTATAATGCAGAAGTGTGGAGATATTGACGAATGCATCTCAACTCCGGAAGCAGAAGAGCTTGCTAAAATACTGGATGACGAGGTGATATCAGAACTCCCAATACCAGGGCAAGTGGATTTCATTAATGGAGGGCCTCCGTGTCAGGTTTTGATGAGCTTTTCTAAACATTATCATTAGTTTTCCTCGAGAACTGTTCTCATGGATTCACTTAAGATAAGCTATCTTTTCCTTCAGGGGTTCTCGGGTATGAACAGGTTCAATCAAAGCACCTGGAGCAAGGTCCAGTGTGAGATGATTCTTGCCTTCCTGTCTTATGCTGATTACTTCAGGCCTAAGTATTTCCTTCTGGAGAATGTCAGAAACTTTGTGTCCTTTAATAAGGGCCAAACCTTCTGTTTAACCTTGGCATCCCTCCTGGAAATGGGATATCAGGTACTCTCATTTTCTGCATCGAACAGCGTTTTAGTCTTGTTTTGGCATGACAAGAAGATCCCCCTGAATTAGCATGTAATTAATCTATGCCCTATAGCCGAAAAAGGATATAGTGTTGAAAATGATCTCTAAACCTAGAATTAATACATGCCGGACCAAGTTAGTTACCATATCTGGTGATGTACATTGTAGCCTATTGCCTTGCTTTTGTTCTCTACCACGGAAAACCAGATTCGTTAATTATTCCTGCCAGGTGAGATTCGGTATTCTGGAGGCTGGAGCATATGGAGTTTCTCAGTCAAGGAAGAGGGCATTTATATGGGCAGCTGCCCCGGGAGAAGTCCTTCCCGAGTGGCCAGAGCCAATGCATGTCTTTGCAGCTCCTGAGCTTAAGGTCTCGCTATCGGGAAATGCTCAATATGCTGCTGCTAGAAGCACTGCCAGTGGGGCTGCTTTCCGTGCTATTACAGTGAAGGATACAATTGGGGAGCTCCCACCAATTCCCAATGGAGCCTCCAGGACAAGCATAGAGGTGAGTTGAGAAATCTGGATGCTCGTCTCCAAATCTCCAAGCTTTACTGGTAACTTATGTTCGATGCTTTCGTGTGAAGTATGGCGATGGCCCAGCCTCTTGGTTCCAGAAGAAAATAAGAGCAAATGCGGATGTTTTGACGGATCATATATCGAAGGAGATGAATGAGCTGAATCTGATCAGGTGCCAGAGAGTTCCGAAACGTCCGGGTGCTGACTGGCGTGACCTACGAGATGAAAAGGTAACAGACTTCTGTTTGCCATTATCAAGTCTAAGAAGTGGAATTTACAGACTTTTTTCTGTGGGTCTGTGCTGCAGGTTAAGTTATCCACTGGGCAGGTTGTCGATCTAATACCGTGGTGCCTCCCCCACACGGCTAAGCGGCATAACCAATGGAAGGGGCTATTCGGCAGACTGGATTGGGAGGGGAATTTCCCTACTTCTGTGACGGATCCTCAGCCTATGGGAAAGGTGGGAATGTGCTTCCACCCTGACCAGGACCGGATCCTTTCTGTTCGAGAATGCGCCCGTTCGCAAGTAAGACACTAATGTTCAGAAGCTCTACTTTTCGTCCCACCGAAAACACAGACCTCTCAATTTCTTCTGCTTGGGCGATTGATTTTTACCGCAGGGGTTCCCAGACAGTTATCGATTTGCTGGCAACATACAGCACAAGCACAGGCAGATAGGGAATGCAGTTCCTCCCCCGCTAGCATATGCGCTCGGAATGAAGCTGAAGGAAGCGATAGACAGCAGGAAGAAGTCCCAGCCAGAGGAGCAGGCGTCCTAGGCGAGGAATCCCTTGTAGGCGTGGCGAACTTTTCGAGATTGATTTGGTTGTTTGGGGGGGCGGGGAGGGGGGAGTTAGGATAAAAATGAGGCGTAATTCTTAGGGAGACTCTTTGAACATTCACATTGGCATGGTCCTTCCCGATGCAAACACTTTTTAAGTGGGGATTGTGGAGGTCCCCTTGGTACATCTATATTTACATTCATTCTGCTGGGGTTGGAGACTCCCCTATGAAAGGTAACGTGAATTTACAGGTTGCTTTGACTATTAGCGCCCCCCCCCCGCCCCACCCGCACCCCCCCACCCGGGTTCATGTTGCTGTTAGAACTTCTCTCAGTGCCGGTGGGCTCTATTCTTTAATGGGCTGATCTATCTCTAATTGGGCTTTAAAAGCCCAATGGACCAGACCAAGTGGATCTGGGGTTATTGGGCCCAACAGGGGTCCAAAAGAAGTCCCCTCCGACCACCGAGGCTGCAACACGAGGGAGGGGAAGGCGAGAGATGGAGGAGGAAGACGTGGATCTTCAGCTCGACGAGATGGAGCTGGTGGCGGCCGCCGCCGGCTATTACTACCACGCCCTCCTCACCACGTCCTCACCTCGCTACTCCTTCCCCAACGGCCTCAAGTTCATGTCTCAGGTCGTCGACTTCTCCGACGACCTCTTCCGCGACACCTTCCGCATGGACAAGCGCGTCTTCCACAGCCTCTGCGCCACCCTACGCCGCCGTCGCTCCCTACGCGACACCGCCGGTGTCATGATCGAGGAGCAGGTCGCTATCTTCCTCAACGTCATCGGCCACAACGTTCGCAACAGGGTCGTCCAGGAACGTTTCCGCCACTCCGGCGAGACCATCAGCCGCTACTTCAACCTGGTCCTCAAGGCCGTTAAGTCCCTCTCCCGGGAAGTGTTGGTCCCCCCTCATTTCTCCACCCCCGACGAAATCCTCCGCTCCAGGCGATTCAACCCTTATTTCAAGGTTTCACTTCCCTTCCCACCGTCCCTACCTCCTTCGACGCTATTACTTTGATCGATCCGCCGTTGATCTTGTCCTCTTTCGGTTGATTCTGGTCAGGATTGCATTGGTGCTATAGGCAGTATGCACATCCCCGCCCATGTGCCTACTAAGGATCAGTCTCAATTTCGTGACAAGAAGGGCCATCTGATGCAGAATATATTGGCGGCCTGCACTTTCGACATGCAGTTCATCTTCGTCTCTCCGGGCTGGGAAGGTTCCACCGATGATTCTCGCGTGCTGAGGGCTGTGCTAACTGACCCTGGCCAAAATTTCCCACCTATTCCCGACGGTATGTCTGCGCTTGTCCTGTCTTACGTGATGTAGAATGATGTGATGTACCTTGTGAATTCATTGTTTGTGTGGGATTCGTCTCTAGGCAAATACTATCTGGTCAACATGGGGTACTCCAACACGGACCAGTTCGTCGCCCCATATGTGGGAACGCGTTACCATGTTCGAGAATTCAAAGGAGCTAATCGGTTGCCTTGGAACTCCAAGGAGTTGTTCAATCACCGACATTCATCTCTGGGGATGGCAATCCGGAAGTCCTTCGAAGCATTGAAGACCCGCTTCCCTATTCTCAGGGTCGCTCCCCAGTATGCATTTCATATTCAGAGGGATATAGTGATTGCTGCGTGCGTTTTGCATAACTACATCAAGCGCGAAGAAGGCGATGACTGGCTGTTCTTGCGTATCAATGAGCTCGCATCGGAAGAATTCGACTACTCTGACAGTCAACCTGACGCCCAGTCAGATTCCCCTGTGCAGGTTGACTTTGCTTCTTCTCGGCGAGAATCGATTGCAGCGGCAATGTGGGACGATTTTGCAGGTAAATGGGATAATTGGTGACGGTTACTGAGGTTAGCTTATACGTAGTATTAGAGGGTTCAGAGGTAAAGGTTTTGCGCTAACTTATGCCCGGAGTGTTTGCCGAGAAAGCCAATGCTCCGTTGGTTGCTGTGATCACTAGGGGCCTGGAGTTACCATTACAGGCAAATGTATTGAGAATCCTTGGTGCTGTACAGTGACGGTTTCACCGAGCTTTTCTAGCTGGAGAAGTTATCTGTGTATCTGTAGCTGCTATACGACTACAGATGATCCGGGAAAGGAAATCTTATGGTCTCATCGATGCTTGAATGCTTAAAGCGTGCTTATCTGCATCAAGAGTTGCTGCACTGAAACGAGGTTCTTGCAACAGGTTTCACCGTGGTACTTTCACCTTTTACCCAAATCTTGAGCTGTGTGAATCCAAATGACAAGTTAAGCAGTTTCATCCTACGAGTTCGCTAAAGACAACTGACTCCCGAATCGTATGCGTGTGATAACATCTGGCATTGTGCTGGTTGTAATTTCACCAGACAATTTCTGTGTTTTCATTTTCCTCATGCTTGTAAAACCTTAGGTGTAACATCAGCTGTTGTTGGTGGTATCCAATTTCTTTTGAAGTAATATTATACATGAATCATTGCCCTACTCGTTTTCTATGATATTCGAATTTTAAGCAATCCATCTAACTTTTTTGGTGGAGGCAGGCAGGCTGCAACTTATCTTCTGACAATGCCGGAGATTTGTTGGGTTTTCTGGAATGACCCATTTCTTCTTCTCTTGGCATTTACTATCAATATTATTCTTCCTTAACAGGCCAATCCTCATTCTTGAACCAGACTGATTCAAAGATATCTTTGATCCAGACAAGGCTATTGGGAACAATCTTTTCCAAAAGTGCCCTTGATGACAGAGACAGACTGCAGGTCACGGATCTGGACCGCACGCGGTTCACGGCCCAATCAGCCAGCGACGAGAGTCATTGACGAGCCTTCTCATGCTAATGTGCCTTGGATGATCCACATCTCAGGGTCAGTCGGGAGAATAAGACCTAACTTTTCCTTTTTTTTTCCCGATAATTAGCTCTGTAAATAGACTTACATCTTAATTTTTTAAATAAAAATAAAATAACTTAAACATAAAATCAAAGTATTCTAAATAAATTTAATACTTCATCTGTTGAAAAGCAAAGAAATTCTGAAAAAGGCAAAGCCACAATGCGTCTAACTGACATGATGAGCAGGGGAGGAATTTGGAGCTTATTTTTTGGCTTTAGGAGCAGAGTTAGTTACCACCCTTCTAAGCAACACCCAAGACCTTAACACCAACTAACTTTAGTTATAGTGGATGATTCCCCCTAATTTGGCTATCCAAATCTGTCATTATGATGTGGGTTAAAAGAATGGGGGGGCAAAAGCAGGTGATTAAGAATAGCGGGCAATCATCATCCAGGCATACTTCTATAAAAACCTAGGAGCTTTTACCTTGTAATCATCAAAAGCCACCTACAACTCTCTGTTTATCTCTTTCATGTATACAACCAGCACAAACACTTATTTCTACCTCTGTACATCAACCTTCTGCCACAGGTCGAAATATCATGCCTTGGGGTAAACTGTCAGCCATTAGTTGCTGGGATAATACTCAATATTAGAAAACTAAAGACAAACGGAAAGCATCCCGCGACAAAATGCAGAACCCTCTACAACAGTTGCCTGATAGTGCAAGGCAAGACATAATGACCCAGTATTGATGCAAATTGCCACATGTCCTCGTGCAGCTATACTGCTGCCTATTGTTAATACCAATTCCAAATGTTAAGGATACTTTGACATAAAGGAAAACATCGCCTATATGTAGCCAAAACTCCCGGAGCCATATCATGCAACCTTCAACCTTCACCTTGCCTAGGCCTTCTTCAACGATCTACTAGCAGAAATCATACTCTAATTCAGTCCCCCCCCCCCCCACCCTCCAAACCAACCCAACAAACCCAACAGTTCCAGGTAGAAAGTTTAAAATCTTTGAACATATCTAAAGCCATTGGCACTCTCCCCTTTCTCCTAAGGAAAATGAAGAGCATGTCTGTTATTTCCTCTCCTCCATACTGAAAGACCTCCTCCATCTCCTAGATGCAAATTAAGAGAAAGTGAAGTCAAGATTCTGTAAGCTGCAACAGACAACTACAAGACCATGGATGAGTCAGACCAGCTAGGAAAGATCAGGCAGTTATCAAGAAGCAACAGTCAAGGAGAAGGAACCGATCAGCTAAGAGTCGGCATTTTTACTGGAAGAGCCGATCCATATTTGAATGAAGAGGAGGTAACAACAGAAAGGTATGGGGAGTGCCAGAAGAACCATGCAGCAGCAATTGGCGGCAATACAAGAGATGGCTGTGGGGAGTTCATGCCAACTGGAGAAGGAACGTCTGAAGCCCTCAAGTGTGCAGCTTGCAACTGCCATAGAAATTTCCACCGGAAAGAAATCCTCCCTTTTCACCCTTTCCCACTTATTTGTTCCAGATACACTGAAAATTATGCCAACCTATCGAAAACAAGAACAATTCTTATAGGCAACAGGACGGGCGATGGAAAGATGAATGCAGGAAAGGAAACAAAGAAGAGGTTTAGGACCAAGTTTACCATAGAACAGAAGGAAAAGATGTTGGCATTTGCTGAGAAGGCTGAGTGGAAAATTCACAAGTTGGAAGACAGTGAGGTACAGCAATTCTGTCTGGAAACAGGGATTAAGAAGAGAGTTCTGACGGTGTGGATTCACAACAACAAGAGTAGCCGGCATAAGAGAAAATCAAATACCTCAACCAGATGACGGATGGGAAATGATCCGCATACCATTAGGGAGGATAGTGAGTTGTAAGATTTCTAGGAGGATACCTAACTTCAGATGTTCTATGTTTTACTGTACTATGGTTGTAGCTTCTCTTTTTTCTAAGCTTTCACAAACTGTGATCCGGTTCATAAAACAGGAATTGGGAGTTCTCATGAAGTGAGGTTCCTGCAAAATTTGATGAGCCTGTTATGCAGTTGTCGGATAACAGTTACATAAGAAGCACCACCCCCATTTACTACTGAGAGAGGTCCTACTTTATCCAATTTCATTTATCGGTGAGTTTGTACGGAAAATACGAAAGAATTATTAAGGAGCGACTTGGAGCGAAAAGAAACATTCAAAGAATTCCATATTGACGTGGATGTGATTTTCATCAAGTAATGGCCAAGAATCTCATCAATAACAGTAGATATCATAACATAGGTGAATCTAGCTACTTCTCCACAATGTCTCACCAGATACATATGATCAACCGAAAGGCTTATCTGAATGGGTCTTGATTTTTACATATCCCCACGTTCTTACAGAGGCTTTGGATCTAGGAAAGGCACACTATACTGCTGTTTCATGTATCATTTCCACAGAAAAATGACAGACTGACCTCCATTTGAACATCTCCAGAAAAGAAGTGCTGAAGCAATGCCGAATATAGTTACTCTCCCATCCTGCTTTCTCAGCTTTTTTCCTGGACTACATTGATCTAAAACTCTGTGTCGAAGCAAGAAACCATAACCTTTGACACCATAGACCGTGCAAAAGGGATGTAGCTCAGGCTATACCTGCACAACATAAATGTTATGGGATAAGATTGTACCAAACGAAAAACCTGCAAATTGCTTTCATAAACATTGCATAAAAAATGTGAGAACACCATAGTGTTTCATTTAAATAGACGATAAAAACCAGCAGTGAATTGATATTTGAAATGGAAAACATCAAACATTGTGATGTAGATTGCACAAGGCTTACCAAATTAGCGCACCAAATTCCAAGATTACAGACAGGAGTGTAAGAAGCTTGTTACGAACCTGCTCACAAATATCATAATCCCAAATGGAAAACGACAGGGTTAAGTCATTGTTTCATATGAATGGTGATAGTGTTAATAACAAATCATTTAACTTACGTAGAGGGCACAAAACAATGCGATAATCATGCTAGCGATGTATATTGCTGTCGCATATATACGAACAGGATCAAGCATCATATTGAACTGCCGCTTTGGTCCTATAAGGAACGCGGTGCTGTTACAAGGAAATGAAGCAATATCAGGAACTTGGTGAGAAGGTAAATAGTAATAAACTACAAGAGGTGTGCTTTGAAGCTCACAGCACTTCCTAGAACTTTACTTATTTTTTACAAACAAATAAGAAAAAGACTCAGATAGCAAATCTTGTTCCAGAACCTCGACTGCAAGCACAGGGTGACTCATCACGGGGATAATCCAAAAGTCGAAAAGTAGGGGTGAATGCTGCAACTCACCTACCAAGAGCCATCAGATTGCCAAAAGTGAATGTAATCCCAAATTTGATGGGGTGGAAGAAAACCAGCATCGACTACGAAGAGAACAAAGCCAGTTATGTCAAAACACGAAGAGGAGAACTGAAACGAGCTGAGATGAGGTTCCAATTCCAACTCACCAAGAGGGTGCAGGTTATTCCAGAGACAAGACAAATCGCGAACCCGTAGAGCCTCTGCTCAAAGGCGAAAGAAGAAACGGATCAGGATTCAGGAATGGCCCATCAAGCGACAAATTCGTAGCTCGAGCAGCAAGATAACTCGGCCAACCCGAGAGATCGAGCATCGAGATTCAAGACAAAAAAGACCTGCTGGGTAGTCAAGGTGCATTGGCGGTTGAAATCGTCGAGGAAGGAGGAAGAGGCGCCGCCGCCGTTGGGGTCGAGGGCGGAGGAAGACGACTCCTCGTCGAGCTCCATGCCGACCATGATCTTGGCCTTCTCGTAGACCTGGCTGATCCTGTCCATTGTATCTCCCCGGCCGGAGGGTGATGATGAGATCGAGATGATAAGAGATCGTCCCCTTCCCCCTTCCCTTCCGTTCCGATCAGATCCCTCCCGGTGGTTGAAGTTAGGCGTCGCCCCCACTTCCACTACCACTCGACGGGTGAGCCACAAACGTCCGGGGGGCCCCCAACTTCTGGTCCTACCCAGTCGCACAATCCATCTTCCTCCGCCCTATTCGATGCTTTAAGCCCAGGAAAATAAAAATCGTTCCTTTGGCCCAACATCCAACCAGACTGTCCAAATTCAGACCGAACCTGTTCTCGTATGTGTTTATTCGTCGTACCCGATTCTGGATCGAAGCTGAGGGGGAGGACGAGGAAGAAGAAGAACCTTTTTTCGAGTTTTCTACTTAGGGGAAAGATGGCGTCATCCAAATTAGCCTACAAATGCCATCATGTTGTTCATCTTTTGCAACCCCATGTACATTTTTACAGCATTTTGAGGGGATGATTATCAGTTGTTGATCCTCCTGCAGTCGCTGCGAACCTCCCCCTGCACGCCTTCCTTCACGTCCAGCGTTCCCATCTTCACCATCGCTTGCTGGAAGTCCAGGAAGAACATAGCCTGGTTCATCGCGTACGCGTTCACCACCCCCATCGTGGCCTCGCTCGTCAACAGCGTCTGATCAGACGTCAGCACCCCGGCTTTGTTGAGCAGCACGTTGAAGTATGCGTTGTCGAAGTTGTTCCTCGTCACGTCGAAGGGCTGCTCTGCGTTGTCCCCCCGGCTGCACGTGCCCATGAGCGTCTTCGCAAAGTTGGCGTCGATGCTTGGGTCCACGTTGTGGGTGGAGTCGAAGTTGCTCAGCCTCTGCTTGAACGACGAGCACCTCGCCACTCCCAGGGTGTGTGCTCCTTTACCGCACAAGGACTGGGCGTGATGATTGCTTCATTTGGTCGGGGATGAGTTTAGATTGTTCGTGGGATTTGCTTACCTGACAGGGCGACCATTTCCTGGGCCGTAAAGCCATGCAGTCCGAAGGTACGGGTAAGTTGGGAGGCATTGAAGGTCGGAGCAGGCAGGTTGATGGTGTCCATTATCTTTGATCTCCGTCCGTCCTTCCTTCCTTTCGGTATGTCGTAAACTGGACCTCCACTCTGAGAAACAGATCAAACCCATTTCGATATCTCAACCAAAACCATGACAATGTGCATACACTTGCAAGCCTTGAACTTACGAAAAAGACAGCGTCCCTTGCAGCCATGGCTACAATATCAGCGCAAGAGACGACTCCCGGGCATTGCGCTTCAAGCTGTCTCTTTGCATCGTCAATGATCTCGTACCCCCGCAAGCTCAAGTTGGCAGGGGAGTCCTTCTCTGCAGTGTTGTCCTTGGTCGAGTCTATCAGGACCGACGCATCACATCCCTTCAGAAGCACAGACAAGCTACAGCTCCATCAGTTAAGAGAATACTACATAAGCTCGCTCAACAGGCAGGGTCATGAGAAAAAGGCGAGAAGAGACGAGATGGGGACCTCGATGAAGCAGTCATGAAAGTGCATCCTGACTAGTCCCGCGGCCAGGGTCGGGTCAGCCTGGAGCGCATTGAACACAGTGTTCTTAATGACCTGATCCACGAAGGGACAAGTCAGGAAGTAGTAGTCCATCCTTAGGCCGACGACCGCAGCTCCAAATCCGCTGACGATCATGAACCAACTCAGCAGCAGTCCATGAACGACTGCTGAAACAGCCATACGCGTGAGCTGAGAACTGCGAAATCTTCCCAGGGTAAGGAAAGTCAGTAGAAGGGTATGGAATGGGAATGGAATGGATGGGACTCTCACCTAAATATGCAAGAAACCTTGTCAACAGTGACCCCTACATTTGCATGAGACCGAAGAAGTCTGTGTTTCAAACACCAATTTTTCCTATTTTTTTGGATAAAATTAGTATTTCAAATACCGATTTAAAGCCGTTACTCGATAAATTTTTAAATTAATTACCTATTTCGTAAAAAAGTTTGCTTGTCAACTTTATTAACTAACAAGACCCAGTGAGTGAGTGGTCCAATCTTGTTGCAACAATTTTCCTTTAATTATTCATATTGGCATTTGTCTCCTGATCCAGCTAATAATCCAACACTTCCATGGCGGCAAATGCATGCATCAACTTTTCCTTTTTCAATCTCAAGTGGTGGGTGGGACTTCGTTATATAAACAGGGAGGGAAGAACCAAAGTTCAACTGCAACTGCAACAGCAGATGCAGATTCAGACAACCCTGGAAATCTGGTCGACCCCTTGTTTTTCTTTCTGATTTTGGTCCGAAAGCGACTCCCTGGTCGTGGGGTTGTCGGCTCGGCACTCGGTTTAGATCAGTGGTCGCCCACTCTAAGATATAATCTTAGACTAATAATCTTGAGTTAATATAAATGTTAGATCAGTGGTCGCCCACTCTAAGATATCAATCTGGATAGCTTTAAGAAAAGAGAAGGCTGGATGGGATTTGTCTTGTTTATGGGCAAAGTTTCAACGCAGTCCTTTGTCTTCATCTTCGCGCGGCTACTTACCTCCTCGAGGGACCCCTCGCTCGGACAAACCAAGCGAAAATCTTTATGTACGCGTGCGTGTGCATACAGTCCTAATGACGTACTGGATAGTGCAGATTCGATCACGCATGTGCTGGTCTCGCGAACAACACTCGATTGTTTCGTATAGATGAATCGGGATCGATGGGGGAGTTGGGTCTTCTTTCTGTCTCTCCCTGATTAAGCCAATAGTTGCTGTCAAAAACCCAGCAAGAATCATCTCTAGGATGAACAAGAACAGATGATAAACTTTTTAGGCGAGAAGTAAGTAAGAACAACACATTCTCCTCTCCACTGGAATCCGCTTAGAGCCGTTTCGAGACGATACACAACACGAGAAAGAGAGGGTAATCTCATCGACACGACACGTGATGCGTTTCTGCAGGAGAACTTTTGGTGGGAAGTGGAGGCAGAAAACAAAAGTCAAAAAGAAAATTGCATGATTGCTAGGATTCGAGCATGCTACATTACGTTCTCAAACTCGAACGCAAAAAAAGCCGTTTTTCTTTACTTTCGCTTTTTTTAATGATGTCCGAACGAGTTACTAACTCTGGTGTCGTCTTCCTCACCTTTCGGACAGTGGGAGAGATTGGTGGTGGTGGGTGATGGTGATCATAACAAGCCAGGAGGGCTAAAAAAGTACAGTATATTCACAAATTTACAGTTTATGACACATTTTTTTTTTAAATTAGGGGAAATAGAGAGTTGATTTTAAAAAACTCTGAGTTAAAAACAACTGCTAATTATTTTACTAATGAACGAGTATTTAAAAAAACAATACCAAAATTATCTCATTTTTCAAACTGAGACATGATTATTGCCCATGTTATTATTACGTTAGGAACTACACCTGGTACTGTGTGATCTTCACACACCTGACCATAAATTAGCTCCTTACTTTTTCTTAAGTACATTCGGGCCCCAAGGACAGCATAACGTTTGCGCTATCCTATGCTATGGTTAGACGGTCAGTTTGTTCACACGACCCCGTTCATGGGAGGACTCTTCGCAGGGCAGCTGCCGACCTCGCCTTTGCAATTGGCGCCGGGTTTCAAGACCTCCGGACACGGTACACCGCACCTCCTCCAACATACGAACCTCGCGGGGACAGACTCGAGGTCAGGTATCCCTAAGCACCTCGTGTGCTGCCACACTCCGCACACGTCGCAGGCCAGCATCCTTTCACCGTCATCGTCCTTCGCCCCGCAACTGCAGTCTACCGTCCAGGTCTCCATTCCCCTTTCCGTTCCGAATTTACTTGTCCCGCTCTTCAGGAAAGCATCTCCCGCGAAGTCGAACGATTGAGACGTTCCCAGCATATGCCTGACCTGGGTGGAATCGTCAACACCACTAAGGTCCTGTACCTCTTCTGCTTGGAACCTTCTGTACATAAGGTAGACATCCCGGAAGGCCATCGATGCCTGGTGCTTCAAGTCGGACACGGTTGCTGTTGATGATAAGATAACTATTTCCGGAGGCGTGCTGGAGGAACTTGATGAAGGCTGGTCGGCTGGCTCCACTTCACACGACACAGCCATTGCGAAAAGGACTCCTCACGGATTGGATTGATTTCTCTGGTTTGTAGTCTTTAACGAACTGCTTGCAGTCGAGAATTTTCTGTGCGGCATCCAGCACCAGATCGTGAGGGCCAGCTTTCGACATAGACTGAGGATGAAAAATGGTTTGATATAGATATCTCAGGTGCCGTAGGAGATTTTCTTCTGACTGAGGACCGGCAGATGGAGACTGACTGCAGGATGTGGCGAGATTTGATGGCGTCCCGTTTCCAGGTTCCAGTCTGCAGAATACCAACTATTAAGCAGATTCCACAAAACAGCACTTCCCAATATCAAAATGCTCTACATTATTTTACAGTAGCCCCTTAGCATATCAATCGGGCAAGGCCAACTTTATCAAATCTCAACTGGGAGCATAATCACTGACCTGTATTCGAGAGAACCAGTATTGGGACTGCAGCGAGATCTCATGACCATTCCATCGGCAGTGGATCTATCTTCAAGATCCTTAAGGCAATAATCGAGAAGTTCAGGGGAGGCCATTCTGCAGACAGCACCTCTGAGAGCACGTGAAGCAACCCAATTCAAGCCAGAGACGGCCCTCAGAACCTTGATCATGGCAGCTTCCGCTCTCTCAATGTCACCATCGGCCCATTGATGTAAAACCCCACTGCTACAAGAATCTCTCCCGTGGATGGCGGCGTTACTCGGCTTCGAGAAAAGATTTCCGGGATTCGTGGATCAGGCGCATCAGAAGACTAAAAAAGATCCCTTACGCTTACAAGCTCCTGCTTTGACAAGGACTTGTAGAAAGAGATCACACTCTGCAGGTGAGTATTGGCCTCCCCTTCTCCCAAATGAAGGCTAGAAAGCGGAAGGCCGGAGAGGCACTTGACAGCTCTATCATAGCCATCTGGAGAGAGTCCAAAGCTGCCCGTTCCAAACTCGTAGCCCCACTCTCCATACCATGGATGATCCTTGATAACGGCATGCAGCAAACGGTACTCCAGACCAAACTTCTTCGACACGTCCATGACGCTGACCTTTCTGCCGATTCATTCGAAAGATCAATTAACATTTGAAACAGGAAAAGAATGGCCTGCGCCATTCTTAAAGATAGATTCTTCCTCCAGCAATGAGCCAAATAGATCTAGCAACAAGGGTCGGAAGGGTATCTAAAATCTGAAGATAAATTCAATGATATCAATAATCGAGTCAGCCTATCCACCCTTCCTAACTCTCTTTTGCTCCACCATTTTTACATTCCGTATGCTTTTTCCTGAGCTAGTCTTACCCCAAAAGGGTATGCGGGGCATCAAACACTGGGATCATCGAAGAATTAGAAGATGAACGAGAACCAGAGAGATAGAGAGAGAGAGAGAGCGGACGGCTGCTAACCTCACACCAAGCATGTGACAGAGTCGATCCCAGAAGTCCATGATGTGACCCCCAGAGAGTATCCTCGAACCCCCCTTCCCTTCCGTTGACCCGGAGCAAATGGCCGAAGCCATTGGAGTGGACGACGCCGTGGAGGAGGTGGGTGGTGTCCTCCAAACAGCTGATACACCCGCTCTTGGGGGGCGCCCTCCTCCTCCTCCTCCTCCTGGGCGTGGCCGACGGAATCAACGTGGGACGACGACTTGATGATGAAGTGGTAGCGCTTCCTGCAAACCGGATGCCCGCTCCACCCTGTCAAACCAAATACCAAAAACCGTCAGACTCATTTCCCATCGTCGGAGTGCTGTGGGTGGTGTCCACAGACAAAGACAGAGAAGAGGCAATGGGCCCTCACGCCAACGAAAACAGCCCATCAATCATCACCCACAAAAGAAGGGACTCAGAGTGTGTAGTGTCTAGTGTTCCCCCGCCTTTACTTTGTCGTTAAGGAAAAGTAAAAAATCCTCTTGATTGGAAAAAAAAAATTAAAATTAGATTTTGGGAAGCACAGAAATCAAGGCGGCGGAGAAATCAAGGAGCTTCGTCGTCGTCGTCTTCTTCTTTTTTTTTTTTTTTTGAATTTGTTTGTTAGTGAGGAAAGGCAAGGCGGGGGGGGGATCGGAGGAAGAAGAAACAAAGGACTAACCGACGACGCGGCAGTGGTCGCAGTAGTGGGATCGACGTGGGGAGGAGGAGGGTGACGTCCTCCTGGACGACGTGGAGGGAGGACGGTGGAATCCTGAGAGGGATGGCCGAGGCGGAAGAGGAGGAGCCAGGTCATGAGAGGGGAGGGGGGAGGGGAGAGGGAGAGAGGGGCGTGGGTGGAGAGGAAATCCCTGACGGAGGACCTGAAGGGAGCTCGGGGTGGGGAGAAGGGCGGGGGGAAGGTGAGGAAGTCGTGGAGGTTGGCAGTGACCCTGCTCTTCAGCCGCTTCACCGGCCTTCCGTTCACAACCATCCCGACGACGACGACGACGACGAAGAAGAACGAGAAGGGTCGTAGATCTTGGTTTGGGGGGGGGGGAGGGTTGGGGTTTGTTTGCTTGCAGCTGGATGGAGTTGGTTTTTCTTTTTCTTTTTTTGTTTTTGTTTTTTAACTATTTTTAATGAAGAAAGGAAAGGGAAAGAGGGGGGGTGGACAGCTCAACCTTGGCGCGTAGCAGATGGGAGAAGGAGAGGTACGACACGGACGGCAAAGTCCCGGTCCAAAATTCCCCACTCCCCCCCTGTTTTTTATTTCTATTTTTATTTATATTTTTTTATTGAATGTAGAGTGGGTGTGGGTGTATCCTCCAAATACTTACACCTCTTTACACTCCTTCTCAGTCTCATTAAATTGCTTTGCATTCCATTAAATTATTTATTTTTTTTAAAAAAAATATTATTTTTTTGTATTTTAAAAAACTCTCCAGTTGAATTATTCCATTAAAATTATTAAACTCATTAAGATGCATGCATATTAAACATAAATTCAAAAAGTGGTAAAGAAACAATTAGATAAAAACACTACTTTATTTTTATTGAAAATAAAATGACAGATTATAAAGATATAGTGTTTACAGCCACGTGTCCATTTGTGGGGGTGTTTTAAATTGATTGTACTATTATTTTAGTTATTTATATTTAATTTTAGGAACAATAACTTAAAAAACACATAACAGAAATTGGAGTGTAACTGTTATTTAAACCACTAAAGAAAATCACCTACTCTTCTTTTTTGTCGCATATGTTTGTTATCCTGATCTTTAATTGTCAGGTCGACTTGATTATGTAGGAGGCGCCAGTTGACTAGCTTCTACTAGGCATCAGAGTCCACTGCCTGACAACATAGTCGGACTGGCTTTTTACAAGCACATTCCAGCAATTAAGTTATCAAACGTCCATCCAATGACGCGTCCCTCCTGAGGACTGTCCCTGCCAAACAAACAATTACTTGTCGGACGAATTACCCTCCGATGTCCTCACCATACGAATGCTGCGAGGCTCTCTGCCGAGCCAAAAAAATAAGCAGGGCCAAATGGGACTCCTTAAGACAATCCGGCAGGGTTTGGTTCGATAGGATGGTTTCCAGGATACGTTTCTTCTAACTCACGATACGTTGAAACACCGGATGAAATTCGAGGAGGAATCTGAAAACTGGTGTCCCACTCGTTCAACAAAATCGAATTGGCCTGTAAAACCAGGCCGTCAACTTGTGGAAATGGCGATTTGGCCACTGGACAACTGCCGAATGAGGCCAAACTTTAAAGAAAAACCTTGTTTCTCTAGTGCAAACTCCACTAGGCGCCTGGTCTTATCGCAAAACTGTGCTCATTTTCTGTTGGTGCTTCGCTGCAAATTAAGTTCTGAGGCGGTGTAGCACTTTTCTCATCACGACTTCCCAAGATCTCGGGCCACAGCGCGGCGACTTGGCAGTTCGATCGGTAGGGTAGCGATATAATTGTGTAGGTGGGACAAACGTCCATAAAACTATCTCAAATGGAAGTTAGGCTTTGCACTGATTTGGTAGGGAGTGTTAATACCAAATAATTCCTATTTAGGACCCTCTTTTTGCTCATCTGTCTCCGTTTGATGGTAGGCGGTTGCACCAAACTTCCAATTTATTGTCTATAGCAGTTGAAACAATTTCCTCTGTCCAGAACCGAACTCACAAATACCGTGAATCTCGGGAATTTTTTTTTTCCCCACTAAAAAAAAAACAAAAAAAAATTTAGAACTTGGAATGCCCATATAACCTGAACAACACCTTCGTCTAGAATTGATAAATGAAAGTCTGCGCCATCGAAAGCGCGCAGAATTGGGGGATTCTTATAGGCCATGAGATGGCATTATTTAGACATTTCGCGTCCACCACCACCATAATGTGATGAGGAAACCCATGACTTGGGCGAAGACATTTGATAAAAAATCCATATAAAGTCTTCCCCACGACCCTTTCTGGAAACCTGTAAAGATCGTGATAATCCAGCAGTGGGACATAGTCCCTCATACTATTATTCCCCTGGAAAATATTCTCTGCTGGCATTCTAACACCTCGGCTACCATTGCGACGGACCTAGTTTCGCCATCCTACGCGAATAGATTACTTGCTGCAGATCCGCTTATAATCCCGCAAAAGCACCTGCAGTGTCCCTCCTGTTGGAGTGTTTATGGAAATTCGATAAAAAAAGTTAATCGGGGGTCTTGGTTACCACTCCATCCACTTTCGGAGTGCCTCGTATATCACTCAATCTGTGCTTTGAATTTATACGGACTCCATTTTCTAACGTGAAGCCTGGCCGTGATTACAGGTCTCCTTGGATAAACTCCATCCATTCCCTTGCTCGGCTAATGATTGTCTAACGTGGCTTGGACTCACACTCCGTCGCTACTCAATGCTGCAAGCCTGTTTCATCAATCATCTCTGTTCGAGGACAAAGCGTCCGGCCGCCGGAAATTAGACCCTTGCCCTAGCTTTGTAAACTGATCTCAAAATAGTTTAACCTGACCGAGTTTTTGGCTAACCCACACTTGCTGGGAACTGGCCGTTCCGTATTATGTTTGGGTGTAACAAATACTTCTCAAAACCATGGTGGTCCGTAAAGAACTGGAAATTTGCGTCCTATCAAATATTGGACGCCATATGTTGGATCTCGGCCCCAAAAATATTAATGTCAATCAACTCCCCCGCTCGTACGTGTGATTTAGCCAATGTGTACGGTGCTGAAAGTTTTACTAAAATATGCTAACGGATCAGCTTACGCTCCATCTTGCATTCTATATCTAAATGAGACTAGCGACCTTATCCCCTGATCCCGGACACAGTCGCACTCTACTTACGAACGGTTTTGAAAAAATTGGGCATTATCATGATAGGCGTTCCATCATCAGGGCTTCCTTCAATGGTTTGAAACGAGCGGAATCTAACTCACGGAGACCAACAAGAACAGGGAATTGGCCTCATTTCTTCTAACAATTTTGTCAAAGGTGGACGGATCGAGCTATAGATACTATAGCTTAACGGATAAACCGTCGAGTAGTATCCTTGCCATACCAAATGAATCCCACGAACTCCTTTATTTCGAATGTGGAACATGGCACACTCCCCACGCCAGCTCTAACTTTTGTTTAATCCACTGGCGACATCCTTTGCCTCTGACGGATGACGTTGCCCCAATTATTCACACTTTCTGGCACTCTCGAAAGAACACTTTTTCTTATTTCCCTTAAACTGATGGTGGATACCAGAAGGCCGAAGCACCAATCCTCAAATGCTTTAAAATGATAATTCTCAAGGACATCACAAATGTATATTCAAAATAACGTTGAAGAAAACCAGCAAACCCCACCCATAAACCTTCGAAGGAATGGCCGATAACAAATCATTCATCGTCAATTGGAAAGTTGTATGGGTGTGTTCGTGATACCAAAAAGGCTATCCACCAAGAAACTTCTTAATGCCCGTTTTGCGTGGGCGAAATGCCGTCTTCGAAATATCATCACCAGCCATACCCAATCTGGATGGATAACCCGGCTCGCAAGTCAATATTATTAGAAATAATAGTTTTGCTCCTGCCAGTTTACATCTAATCATATCCTGAATCACACCGGAATTGGGGTTATTTATCAGGAACACGTGACATTATTTTATTTCATCGATAATCAATACAGAAACCCAACATCCGTTTTATTTTCCTTTTTTTCTTTTTTTAAAACCCAAAGTAATGACCGAACTCGAGAATGGACTTGTGCTAGTCTAGATTATCCCCCATGCCAAGAGCATGTCGGATTACCAGCGCGCTCATGACCCTCATCTGTCTGCCACATGTCTTTATCTAATGGGGCCTGGACAGAGACTTGGCCCTCGTACCCTAGCATGCAACTCAATACGATGATTCCGATTGTTTGATTCTGGGGAGGCACAAACCTATGGCGGATTCACCAAAATACCGTGCGAGTGTGCTCCTTCCACTCCAAAAGAGATTGTAGCGGCGCGTGAATAACTTGTCACCCCTCTATCTTTGTTTCCTCACTTTTGTTGCTAACGCACCTACCCATATGTACCTGCACTCGACCAATTTCAATAGTGGACCGCAGTCTCATTGGGGGACCCACAAAAGCGTCGGAACGCCTCCGGCAACACAACATATTGTATTCCCCTCCTGCTCGAACCTCATGCATTATGCTTCCAACTTCATCTTGACATCCCCCTAAGGTCGGCAGCCCAAATAAACCCTATATCACGTCCACTCACCCATATATGGGAACAAATAGCCACCAATCTTTGTTTTTGTCAAACCTGTAGGTCGAGGAGCAATATAATCTCTAGCCGACATAGAACCAATCGGTTGCCCATCTTCACAAATAGAAACATGTAGATTCCACCGGTTAAGCCCCACTGTGAAGGTACCAGGATTGAAGACATAAAAACTGTTTTTTTTATATCAAATTTTTTCCCCTTTTTCTGCCTTGGCCCACTATCATTAAGTAAGCGTCACAGAAACCCCACATATGCTCCCACGAGATGCGCATCGGTACTGGGGCTCATTAAACCCTCCATGAAGAACTGTAAGGATTGGGAGGGTACAAACCTCTGCGCAGTTGAGTCCTCTCCGGCACTCTTTCATTCGCAAGTTTTTCTCGTTTAACTCCCTACACTCCACCAACTCAAATCTTGATAACCCATCATCGCCCTTCACGAACACCCTTAACTGTTTGTCCACGCATTCATGGCATGAGGATGGTACGGTTGTCGGCACCAAAAAAAAAAAGTTCTTAGCGCGCAAGCAGTCGGCATATTCCTGCTGTGACTGATTTCGAAAAAGGACCCATGTTCGGCTGAGATGCATTCCAGATTCGGTACCAGCGCCATCATTTAGCTGGCCGAGGTTCAGTAATTTGCGCTGGCCGTTTAGAGAATGTCGTGGTGGCCTGCCAGGGGTTTGAGGGACCTTGACAGCAGTTTCAAGGAAGTACAATTTCGAGAGCAGCAGGCTCAAAGCATTTGTGGAGACCTTGAAAAGGGTAATATAGTTAGCCGTGCTGTTGTTGAAATAATGTAAATTTTTTAGGCACTCAATCTACTGCTTTCAACTGAATTTTGGCAATCAATCGGAAGAACGGATTCAAGTGGGCTTTGTTGCATCAATGTGTTTTTAACTTTCCTTACTAAGTAATAAAAAAACATGGATTATTCTCCATGCTTCTTGCTCAGTACCGCCAAATGTTTAAGGTCGACAGATCGCTTTTTAACGAGATTCTGTGCTAGTAGACAGGCTTTAACTGAATCTACTAAAGGAAGAAAGGTAAGTATAACAAAGATCTAAGGCATGGTTCATGACAATCGGAAGATATGTAGACATCATTTCGATATTTTTAAATCGTCCAACAATAAGATGGAACCATTAATGGGCCGAAATGGCATCACCATCAAAAGGGGGTTTACGCAAAACCTCCTACATGAAACTCCGGTAAACGGGCATGAAAACAGGAATCAAAAACTGTCATCTTTCCGTCGAACGGCCCTTGCTACCATTGCTCCGTTAAAATCCAGTTTGACTTAATGAATTGGGATTTCCGTATAATTGTAACTTGCAATCTGCTCCCTTGCCATGTATTTTGCAAGGCCACAAATCATTGGAGCCAATCCTGTAGAGCAATACAATGAATTTCCCTCCATGCATCCGCCCCACCCATCTGTTAATCTTCGCTCTCACATTTGTTGACATACCTAAGGCAAGCAGTTGCCGGACTTTCTCTTGGGGGTGCCCTTTCGCGAGTCGATCTCCGAAGTACTGCTTCCTCCAAGGCAACCTTCTTCAGCCAAGTCCTTGGGATCCTTTATGTTGTCCCAAGCTGTCAAAATTGCAGGTTGTTAAGGGGGTAAATTTCTGGAAAAATAATTGAACGTGATTGGAAAAATGGGAAAACTATACTCAATAAGAACCATAACAAGCTATGGCATTCTTGCATCATCAGCTTTGGATGAAACTATTCAATTTGGGTTGATAGTCAAGGAAGTCTAGCTGGGTTGAACACGATCTGAAGCTGACTTTCTCGAGGGCAGGGCAACCCTATGTGCCTTCAGATAAAGCAGAATAACATGTGAGTAATGGTATTTACAAAGGACCACCAATCATCAAACTCGAGGCTTAAAAAATTACTTCACAAATACAATCATATTTCTCTTTGAACCTTGTGCTCCTTCTGAAAGTACTATCAACCAAAATGCAGCGAACATGTGAAGCACCATAGGCATAGCCATCCTGGACTAATGGGAGTGAGGGAGAGGAAATGTCATTATATGTACGTAAACTCTACCCATTAAAATTAAAATGATAATTTTCATACATCAAATCGGTCTTTTTTGTACAGGTAGCTAAGATTTGTCATCATACTAGTATGAAGTAACATTATGTCAACTATGCCAAATAATATGAAACCTTCTAGATCTACTCAAAAAGAAGGGAATGAAATATTTTAGCCATCGCAAAACTCATTTCAAGAGAAGAAACACCAAGAAAAAAGGCTAGCCTTTATATGTCGACTTAAGTTGTTTTTACACGTGGCAATTTATTCCTGACCCCAAGTATAAATTTAGGTATAACTCATCCAGTGCTTAAACTTAAATTTAATCTTCTCCACTACAAAGGCACTAAGCAACTAAATTAGGTATGAAGCACCGCATGAAAGACAATGAGAAACCAATAAGGATTGGCCTACAATTTTTTCCCAGAAGACAAACGAAATTTGATAGGTTATTTTCATGTCAATTGATTACGCATCAATAAATCAATCAACATGACAGATGACGCAAAAAAGGAAGCATTAGCATTTCTATTGTCCCCAATTTTAGGGAGATTGAAAGGACTAACATAATCGAATACAACATTATCCTTTGCAACTCATTGTAAGGAGGCTGTTTTCATTCCTCAAACCTATTACAGTGACTATCATGACCCCTTAAACCCTAAAGAGAAAACAATAGGGGTATTCGATTTCCCGGAGAAAGAAGCCAAAACATATCTCACCAATATTACGCAGATAATAAACTTAAGAGAATGTGCCATAAATTATTTCTAGCAAAAAGATACTTTCTTCGGGAAGCAATCCTCACCGTATCCTGCTGTAAAAACTTTCTCTCAGTTGTTTCTGAAGGGCCCTCTCTCTTTCTCCTTTGCTATTCAAGGATCCCATTATGGCATCAAGCTGGTCCCATGAAAAAAGACAAAAAAAAAAGGATTAGGAAAACCATACAACATCACTAACTTGAAGACATGGCCAAACATCTTACCTCTTTCTTGGTATCATAAAAACCCTAATAATTCTTTATTGTCTGAGCTCTCAACAAAGGATCCTTCCATCTCGATGAAACCACCAGTATCGATTATGATCTCTATCCTTTCCCAGTGAATTTGTGACGAATGAAACGTTTCTCCATCTCTCATTCATAATATTGCTTCTGCGACATGGTGAGAGGTGATGTTCTTTCAACTCTTCTCGCAATCAAACATTGTATTGCAATGAACAGAAAGAACATAATTGGAATATGCTGCTTATCCAACCATCAGTTCTTGTAGAATTCTTTGCTGATTTCATTTTTCTTGCCAGTACCTCCATGTGCATTCTCATGCTTGTGGAACATCATTCTCCTCCCGATTATTCATCTTCTCTTTGGAAATACTAAGAGCAATCACAATTTCTATAAAAGGTGGAGAAATAATATAGTAGTTCCGAGATTCTTTTTGGAAAGGAAAGTTATTGGAAAAATAACTGTTTCTCGGTTAAAGAACCAAACCTTCTATTAAGGAAGGGGCCACTTTTATGAAGTGGCTGTGCACCATTTACCAATGAGTGATTAATGTCCTACCAAAAACCATCTAAGCCATTGATAACTCCATTTTCATCTGGAATTAGGCCTATAACCCCTGTTTAGCCCTCTCTCTTTTTCCTACCTTCCTCATGGGCTTCCACCGATCCGCCTAGTTTGCACCCATGTTGTCCTGGCCATCTGATCTATGTGCTAAATTCCAGGACTTGGGTCCCTAAGGATATTCAGTCTGAAGGGCCATAACACACAAGTTCCACAAGAGATGTCTAGCTTCGACATAAGCACTTAGAACGCTGTAATGACCTCTCTTGATGGTGACAACCATGGGTACGATAGGTCTTGGCGATTAGCCATGTCGAGAAAGTCAAGACAGATATTCTGCCCAGTTTATTAATGTTATCTGCATCAGTACAAAAGATATTGTGATGAAATGAACAGGAAAGCTATGAATATTACCAGGCTATTTAAATAAAATTGAACATATCAGATGAACTGTCACAGCATATCTTACAGTCAGACCTTGACTGTTGAGTTTTTTTCCTATTGCAAAGCTGAGAAATGTTAACCACCATCCCTGAATAAGCAGATGAAAGAAGAGCTGAATGGGGATTCCACCAGGAGGAGCAAAATTCCCATCTTTCATGACAAATTGAATTTTCAAAGTCTTCCAAGGTAAAATGGATATATGTTTATTAGCCTACGGAAAGAGGAACAGGAAGTCCCACCTCCATCTACAAAGATCAGCAACACAAGTCATGGGAACTTTGAAATCCCTTGATGGATCAGGGGCGATCGGCGAATGCTGGATCATCAGGACCAGGCAGTACCAGCAAGTCTTCAATTGGATACTTGATACATTGCAACCTGTGTCTCGTCACCATCAGGGATAAATAAAGACCGGTAAAATATCACGTCCAGAATAGAAAATGAAAAACTTAATAGTAAGAAAAATGTATACCAAGAATGTTCTTAACCCAGCATTACTTTTTACTCACCCTGGCATTCAAATTTGTGAACAGTCAACTTTCATCTTCTTACATTTTCCGTCTGGTTCCCTCCTCCTGAGTTTTGATGTTCATTGAAGCTAATTCCCAACTCGAAGAGAGTAAGCACTTACAGTAAGAGGTCATTACCATTGATTCACATTCATCCTTGCATATTTTCCTTTTTCCACCTTCATTCACTGACCAGTTTCCCATGGATGAAAAGCAAACTTGCCTTTCTTTCTTTTGGAAGATCCTTCGATATCCCATGCTTTTCCGCCAACTTATCATGAATCACCCAAGGAGCATTTCGCCATGTAGATTCACGAATAAATGACATCAATGGCATTTCTACTGTATGGAGGTTTCTTGCTAATTATATTTTGCCGGTGTCACCACAGCATTTCCCAGTACTTCAGTATTTTCCCAGCCAAGCAATCTCACATCGCATCGAATCGGCTCCATCAAGTCCCAGTATTTTTTCAATCCTACAAAGGAATACACACAGTTGTCTTTTCTAGCATACGTTTCAATGCCCTCTAACCAGGAATCCTGCAACTTTGTGGCGATCGTATCGGCAAGTTTCTTCAAAGTAAGCATACCTGTCAATATAAAAGGTCAGCATTGCCTTTCCTATCCAAGCCGTCGATCCCAAAGGCTCGTCTAGAATCAATAACCGGCACAGCAGTCAGTGGAGAAAAGGATAGTTGAAGATAGATTCCAAGAGACTCTACACCAAGTCACACATCTAGACCGAACCCTATCCTCCACCTTCCCAAAAAATTTGAGGTATATTACGTGGAACAACAAACTATTATTCTACATGCATAAAACCTTGCTGCTCTCCATTGAGAACCAAAGCTGCTCAAAATCCCACTAATCCACCACCTAAACCTGCAAAAGGGGTCCCAACCTCTTCCATCGAGGATTGCCAATCATCATTCAGCCTTTAACTATCTAATCAAACAAAAGCAACCGGAAACTTTGGTTTTTTTTGTCCAGGTTTATAACTAATGAGGAAAAGGTGAAATTTTATATGTTAAAGAGAACCTAAACGTGAATTCCCATCAAAATGACGGTCAGTCTAACGCGTCGAATCGTGGGGAGATGTGAGAGAGAGGCTGAGGGAGGATGTCATACTGTAATGAACAATGTGGAGGCATGGGTTTGATCGATGTGAAGCGTGGAAGGGCTTGGTGCCCTTTCCGCCTCAGAAACCAGAGCCTCCTCATAGGTGAGATTGGACTTTCCCGGGTGACTTTGCAGGTTCCAGATCCTCTGCACTGTATACAGATCGACGCGGTGCAGATACTCTCT